>JAEMOT010000499.1:41061-84940 GCA_019297695.1 Apostasia ramifera | reverse complement strand
TTTATAAAGTGGATAACTAGGCTACTTTGAGGATTCTCACCAAAGGCTAACCCTACCCTTTCCTTCACCGGAATATCGACCCCTTAACCCGGATCTAGGCTCTGAGAAAACTCAAACACCATTTCATTCATCACAATTACTCTTTTTACAATGCAAGGCGACCTCTTTATATAGAGAGATCCTATATAAAATTTAAAAATACAATACTAAATGAAGGAAATAAAATACCAAATAAATAAGAGCAAATATGGAACTAATTTTATTACAATAAAATAAAATCAGCTCCAAATGTGGTAAGTCTTCAAATCTTCCAGATATGTTCTGAATCAAATCAAATCAAATTTAAATAAAGCTAATATGGAAATCTCTAATAGCTCTAATTAATTTGAATTTGAATTTTGATTCAGCACATGACGTCATCCTAACCATCCGATTCGATGCTGATCTGGGTCCCCACCACTATCACACAATTAGTTTGGTTTTATGCCAAATAGATTTACTATAAAGGCTATTCATTTGTTGAGAAATTTAATATAGTTTAAAAAAACAACGAAAGATTTACATTAATTTTAAAAAACAATTATGATAAAATCCCAAGAAATGTACTTTGGAGGTTTAGAAAAGAAAGATGTATACACTGCGAATAATCAAATTATAAAAAACATGCGTAAAAGAGTAGTTACATATGTTCGTACATAAGAAAGTTTGATTAAAAACTTTTCTATAAGAGAAGAATACACCAAATCTAAGCTTTAAGTTTGTATCTCTTGGCATTCATTATAAAAATCCTAATTGGATACACTTAAGATAAAATGCCTTGGTGAAAATTTTTACAGATGATACTCTTCTTATTAATAAGATTGAAAATGGGCCTAAACAAAACTCAAGTTACGGAAAAATACTTTAGAATTTAAATTTTTTTATCTTATTAGATTAAAAACTAAAAATATGGACTACAAATTTAGTCAAAATAGAAACATTCGTATTAATAGGCTGACATTTGGTAATCAAATTAATATAAAAAGTCAGCAGTTTAGATACCTTAGATCAATCATATAAAATAATAGTGAGATACATAATAATGTTATTAGCAGGATCAAAGTAAGATAAAATAGATAAATTCAATTATTGTGTTGTGTGATTGAAAAAATTTCACTCAGACATAAAAATTTTTTTTAAAGAATTACTTAGTAAGACTAATGATATATAGTGTTGAATGCTAACCTACAAAAGGGACATATACAAATAAAATAAATGTTATAAAATAAGAATGCTAAGGTGGATGAATAGTAAAACATTAAAAAATAAAATAAGAAATGAGTATATTCACTAAAAAGAGTAGAACCAATTGAGGATAAACTTAGATAGTCGGTTTAAATAGTTGGGCATATGAATTGCAGGACTATTGAAGCTCTAATAAAAAAAATTAAGTTATTGCATCCATCAAAAAAAGGAGGGAAAACAAGAAAAACACGACAAGAAATTATAAAAAATGAATTTACACACTTAGAGATAAATAAAGATTTGTTGATTGATAGAGTACAATAGAAACAGAGGATTCATGCAGCCGACCACACTTAGTGGGATAAACTCGTTTAGTAAACGAAAATTTTAGCTATGGCTCAAATTATCATGGCTAAAAAATTTTATTTTATTTAAACAAATATAAAATTTATTTTATTTTTCATTCTACAAAAACTCTAATATTAAACAATTAGTTTATTTTACATATAACACAATTTTCAATAAATTAACTAACTTTATTTCACATTCAACACTTAATATGACTCACTTTATTTCACATCTTATATGTTTTTCAAAAAAAATCACAACTTTTTCAAATCATTTTTTCCCTCCAACCAAACTAAGCCAAAGGCTTTGTTGTTGTTGTTGCAGTTAGATTAAAATAAATGTTTTAAACAATATTTAAATTAATTTAATTAAATGAGAACAATTAGTTTAATGATACTAGTTAAACCTAAAATAACTAAAACTGTCACCAACATGAAAATGAGCGAGAGAGAGTGTGTGTGTAATATAAGTGGGACAAGGAGAGAATTCTCTCATTTGCATCTCTATTAGTAAACAAAAAGAGAAAGGAGAAAATGAGGAGAAAGAGAGAAGTCTCTCTTTTTCCCCCTCTATCTCCCTCCTCTGTGAGATGACGCTAGGAGAAAAGTGAGGGGGAGAGAGAACAGAAGGCTGGGTAGACTACTGTGAGGAGGATGCTGATAGTTCCATAAGATGGAGACCTTGCATCGTCACCGAAGTGAAAGCTTGTGTCAAAATTGATAACTTGAATCCCATATCCTATGTTGAATTTGCATTGAATGGGAGTGTTAGGTGCGACAACTATATGGCGGTGAGGTTTAAGGCACTGAGTGCACATGCATGCATGCAGACATGCATTCAGTGGAAATCGATAACGTTGAGAGATATCAGCAACGACAAAGGGCAATATAGAGCTAGACGGTCTGGGCAACTTCAACAGATCCAATGGTGCCAACAAAGGGGTCATGCTAAGGTGACGACCTCCTGGTAACTGTATATTTCTCGTTATAGTTGTGTGGCTATGGTTGACTACAAAACAAGGACAATAACAAAACTAAAAAGATATGATTTTAACATGTTTTAACATTGTGTGCATCTATTTTACTCTGCATGTTAGCTTAAATTCATGTAATAAGTATGTTTATGGCTCAGGTGCAGAAATGACTCATCAATCATGATCATTATTTTAGATATTTCATGCATAAGGATAGGGGAAAGGAAAGGTGAGATACATGAGTTAGATATGGGTATTGTTTTATTTTGAAGGTAAGTAAGAATTTGTACAATATATAGAACAATAGTAGTATGATGTAATGCTATTGGCAGACTAGATGTGGAGAGTTCTGTGTGGATTCCCCATCAACACGGAAGTATGATTCTTTTTTTTCAATGATTAATTATTTAAAAGATGCTTACAGGGTGTTATTTATACATTTTTAACCCATTGCTACATAATCAAAATGTAGATTATGGTGGTCACTGTAGTTCTATGAAACTCATGGTACTTTACTAATATTTAGGATTTCGGGTCTAAGGTTGTCAAGCCATAAGTTGTGAGTCACTTTTGTGACATTTTATAATATTGTACTGTTGTAAGATTTTACACACAATAGAATATATTTAGATACTCGTAGACACATTAAGCTTAAGTTGATTCACAGTGAAGTCCGGGTACTTTTTTTAACCATGCAGAACAAAACCATAGCTTACAACACATTTCCTGAAAATTGGACGATATCTCATACTTTCTTTGCTCACGCCTTGTAGTCCAATTTTCTCCAAAAGGGTTTCTATCCTGACATACAACTGTACCTCACATCCGGAAACAAAAAAAGGAACTTTGTATTCATGTCACCATTTTGCATTCTTTCATTGTCAATATTTACATCTCTTTTCTATCAAAAAAAAAAAGTATTTACATCTTTAGACATCTTCCATTCCAAAGTCTAATTTTCGAAGGGGTCTCCCATCTAAAATTTCTACACTAATTCTATAGATGTCATCCAGCCACACAATAATAGTGACACATCTGTAGCCTTTCATGCTAGATGGCTTAAGGCACAAACAAAAACATTGAAGTTTTTTTGGAAGACTGGAAACTTTAAAAGGAAAAATCAATTAAGATAATAACAACCTGGACAGTATCCTAAAGGTTAGATTATAATTCGAGAATTATAAAAATAAAAATAAAAAAATAAAGAGAAGGCATGTAAATAGGTATCATGGTAACAAAATTATCTAAGCCGCTTTTTGGTTGGAGGCCAGATTAGTCATGATCATTTTAAAAAAACTTAAATAAATAAAATTTATTTTTTTAATCCTTTATATATAAATTTTTATATAAAAATTTATTTTATATCACATTCTATACATTTCTTAATACATCAATCAATTTTATTTCATATTCTATATAATATAAAAAAACGTCATTGCCAAAATGATCTCTAACCAAATAGAGGCAAAGAGTCGTTTAGTTTTTGAGTTTTTTTGAGTAGTCTAAACATATTTAAGCTTAAACGGGCTACCAACAAGACAAATTAAAAATTAACTAACTGCATTATAAAAAGAAAAGAAAAACTGCAAGACTACTAGCTGTTAAAATAATATCCTAAATCTCTCATTCCACAATCACAAAAAGTAGTATTACTCTAAACAACTTCTCAACATTATGCATTTCGATCTATTAAGACAGCCCTATGTAGACTTTCATCGTCCTTGAAATGGAATAAAACACAAACACATAGAACAGCAAGGCTAAGAGAAAGAACACATAGCTCCTGCTCAATCTAGACTACATAAACACAGTTTCAAGTCATATTTCGTATGTTAAGCTACATGATACAGCAAATACGAAATGCATATGCCCTGCAATGGATAGCTTACGACCAATGCTTAAATGGAAGTAATAGTAGACAAGAAAATTGTATAAAAATGTTGCCCTTAGAATTTTAAAATAAAAATAGCTAACCTGTAGGTGATCAAAACTTCTTTCAACAATATTCACCAGATATGGGAAAAGGTCCAACAATTGAGGCACAACTGACGTAGCATGGGAAAGAACTGCCTCCCATAGCTAAAAAATATAAATGTTGTGTAAGAACCAATTCCATTTTAAAATTCTGTCATCTAGGGTTGAAAAGGATAACTAACCAGAACACTATCTTCGAGTAGATTAATTGCATCAGGATTATCAACATTTATACCATTTGTAAGAATAGGCAGAAGCATGTCATAACAAACACAAGATTGATAACCCAGAGAGCAAATAAAATTTCGGAGGGCCACGAGGAGTTGAATCTGCAATAAACTTTCACCGATAGATTCCTCCCACATCTAACATTAGCAACAAAAACCACAAAGGCCAAATTATACATGGAAATGAAAACAAATATAGCGATCACAACCAAAATAAACAAAATGCAAAGTATCAACCTAAGCATTACCAGAGCTTCAGAGCATAGAATATCAATAGATATGATCCAATGACAACTTTTTATTGGAGCACTTAATGCAGAGTATATTCCTCAATCACTTACAACAGTTATTAACATTATAGAACATCGTTAACATATCACATAGACTATAACTTTCTTTGGTCAATGCCTCCACCATTCCCAAAAACAACAAATACAGTAGCAAGACCTTAAACCCAAATTAGATTGCTGGGTACATGGATTTCTGTTATTTTTTCAAATCTATTTCAAGCAACGCTCATGTCTAATGATCATATGGTAAGTTATTTTAGGTTCTAACCTCCCTCTCGTACGTACTGACTTGGATCTCCTCGCATTTGCGAACTAAGTCCACGATCAACATGATCAAACTATCTTAGGTATCCGTCTCTCATCTTATCCTGAATTAGGTGTCACACTCATCCTCTCCCTTCGTAATAATCATTTCTAATTTCATTAACTCTAAAATGACTACTAATCTAACGATCTGTGTCTCTACTATAGCATTTTAATGAATATTTCATTCCTTGAATACTCAACAATCACACTCATATAGCATTATTGATCAAATAGTAGTCTTTGTTTTTTTGAGAAGGTAGTCTTAAATGTTATCCTTTCTTCCTAACGCACAGAACTGTTAGCGCACTTCTCTATGCTTTCATTACTATAGATAATAAGTCTAAGATATTATAAGATCTAGCATGATAAGACTATTGGCCTATCTGTATAAAATAAATACGAGAAGTATCAGAAGAAAAGATTACACAAAAGCAATATGACATTGTCTTCAAGAAAAATGAATATCAGATATTTCAAACAAACCTTTTGAAAAAAGGTCGCCAATTGCCCTGTAAATGGGATAATCTTCTCGCCAACATGTTCAATAAGCACAGATAATAAGTTCAGGATTTGAACCTGAATATACAACATAGAGTAAGTTTCAATTAGACGCCAACATAAGTCTCATAATTGGAATAAACAACAGATAGGATATATGATGCCAAATAACACAAAACAAAGGTTACGTTTCTTAGTTATTGTAAACAGGAGATGAGGAAATTAATTAATCAAATTATACTAAATACCTTTTAAAAAAAAATACTTAATACAGTTCATCTCCAAATAATAATACGTATAATAACAGTAATAAATATATATTGTAAGCCAATCAAGAAATATATAGTTCACAACATTTCAGACTATCCAAAACTTGATATCATTGTCATTCTCAAAAATTTAATTTGTTTACGTATTCTCTATCAAAATATAAAAGAAGATAAAGATTTGAGGTTGAGAGGTAGAAAGAATTGCAAATTTTTTGAAGCATTACACGTAGCTTTTAAACTAGTGGAGCACCATAGGTCCATGCATGCACAAAGCACACAGAAGCTCTAAAATATTCCATGGTTACGTTCAACCTTCTAGTGAGATTTCATCCTAAAATTAACAAATAAAAGAATATTCAGTAGAACATAGATTCCACAATAAAAATAGCAATAGTCTCTTTTTGTCTTCCATGTTAATTCGGAAAGCGATGACAGCCGGTGGTGGGCATTTTAAGGGTGACCATCTATAACAAGAATCTAAGTGTTGATTTTCCAAATCCCACAAAAGAATTACATCTCTTAGAGATTTATTTCAAATTAGAAAGGAGAACCTAGAAAACAAACTAGAATTTAAAGAATATTATGGGGACGACTTTCTACTCTAAATGCTATGTATTTTGTAGAATAACAATGCCATAAACAGTAAACACTAACAAGTAATCCTAACATATCACATGCATTTAAGTATAGAGATCAAGATAAACTCCACATAAATTTTATACCAAACACAAGATAAAACCTATAACATGCTAGTACATTAAACTTAAAAGGAAACTATGCAAAATTACAAACATCCAACCAAATCTTACAACTTTAGAAAGTAGGGCACCTACAAATCAAGTAAATAATAAGAGTTCAACACTAACAAAAAAAGAGTTACACAAAAACATCAACAGATATAAAGGAAAATTCCCCACTTTCGGTCTGGGGAGCTCGGTAGAAGGCGGATTGTCTGGCTATCCGTCCGCTTAGTAGTTGATTTCATCTATTTTACGCTTCTATATATACAATCCATATAACTAATTACACCCATAATAAATAGGCTCCAACAAAAAAATATAATACAAAATGACGACAGCTCCCCTATGCATAAACTCTGTCAAATATGAAATAAACAAATACATATTATTACTAGTACATAAATATATATAGATATAAATAGAATATCTATGTCCAGGGGTGAAGATAGTATCAATGATATCAATGTAGATCATGGATAACCATATAAGAAAGTATAATGTTTGAAGTTTGCAATATTATATTGAAGCATAGAAATAACATTTAATGGGTCAACCAACAAAATTTTTAGAGAATATCTCAACTTTTGAAAGCTAGAGAATGTACATAGTCTCAATACACATCATGTGCAGACACGGTAATACAATGAAAATGATGGGTAAAAGCCCTACACCAAAAATATAAGATAAAATGCTTTAGTTGCAATAAAAGCCTTTTTTTGTAGAAAACTAAATGATTGTATATCATGCTAAATGATAAAACCAATATCATGGTTAAAAATTGTTAGTTCCTATTAGCTATT
Source organism: Apostasia ramifera (assembly GCA_019297695.1). Lineage (NCBI taxonomy): Eukaryota > Viridiplantae > Streptophyta > Magnoliopsida > Asparagales > Orchidaceae > Apostasia > Apostasia ramifera. The sequence continues at coordinate 77,291 of JAEMOT010000499.1, read as the reverse complement.
CATTTGAACTATGTATACTTTACGTAATGATTTAGAGTAGAATATGCGAATAAGGGAGGACAAAAGAAACAAGACGGGGAGAAGATTAGAAGGGAGATGAGTAGAGAAACGAGGGAGAAAGAAGAAAAGGTATAGAGGATATTTTTTTATATCATCCAAGTCAAAAATATGTAAGCAAATAGCTATTAATATAGAGATTTCAACCTACACGTCAAAGAAAATAATTCAAATGAAGTAAAGTCCTTGCATAAATAGTGAAAAGGAAATACATCAATTTTACCAAAACAATAGAAGGAAACTTTCCTAAATTCTAAAATAGAATAATGAAAGATACAAATATAAAAATACTTTAAATCCCCTATTAATTAAAATATTTGATTCCATATTTTCACCTATTTTCATATAAAATATTTCTATTTGAAATCACAAAATTGGCGAACTAATCTCTGCAAATCTCTCTTGCTTGAAAAAAAGTCGACCTTGTGAAGGCTGACTACAATTGCATCTCTAGAACGTGTGGGATCAATTGCTTGCACTGTTGCACACATGCTCAATAAGCCTTATGGCACCAGAAGCTGAAAGATTCTTCCACTGGACAAGACAGTGGAAGACATCCTGCAATAAAGTTGGTGCATGTTTGGCAAGGGCATCATTAAATGAATTGATCTAGACTGACCCAAAACATAGGGCATACATCAAAATATCAAACGTGAAGCCACATACCTTCGAGTTGGCTGCACACAGTCGTCTAATAAAATCTAAGAGACTTTCCCCTTGTTGTTTCATCCGGTCAAGAGCAAGGAAGCTCTGTTAAGGCTTGTGGAAAGAAGTGACCAGATTGGTTTCCCTGTAGAGACTCTGTCTCTTCCTCCATAGTTTCCAAATACTTTGAAGAATCTGCACATAAGGTTGTCTCCTTAAATGCACATAGCTCATCGAGTCATCAGGGCCATCTATGCCAACCTAATAGAGAAAGCATAATCAACAAGATCTATTTCTACATACATTTGTGGTGTTCATATTTTTGCTTCTCTTTTGCACCATCTATAGTGCCTCATAACTTCTAAAAATTTCCTAGAAGTGTGAAATTAATTTAACATCTCTATTAAAAACCATAAACTAGGTGATGATCCTAAGAAATAACTTGAAAATATGAGACATATCACTAGACTTGCAACAAGGAACAAAATGAGCCATCCAAGAGAATATTGTAGGATCAATGGACAAGCACTAAGAGGGAAGTAAATAGATCCTATAAAAAAATAAAACTATTCACACAAAATAAATCTATTCACACAATAAATTTATTCACACAAAATAAAACCATTCAACTTCATTTACAACAAATAGCTATCAATCCAACATGCTCCTTTTTTTGAAACCTTTTTTATATGTTAGCATGCTCCTTTTTGATATTATCCTCTTCAGAAGAAGAGTTTGAGCTCGAATCATCCCAAGTAGTACCCAAAGCATTCTTGTTTTATTCTTGTTTTTCTTCTCTTAGAGACTAAGGCTCCCTCCTTTTCTCTGCATTGGCTCTTGTGGAATTCCATGTAACTCAAAATATTATCCTTACTTTCAACTTCCGAGAAGACAATCCAAATCAAACGTATCAATATTTTGCGATACTTCAACAACATCCACCTTTTCACTCCACAATAGATTTCAACAAAATGATTCAAAAGCCTTCAAGATGATCTCCCGATTTTCCAACTTCCAAGCTTGATAGAGTCCATGATACACCTCCTTGAATTGTAAGTACATTTGGGCCATGACCTCACCATCCAACATCTTATAGTCATAGAACTCATGTTTAAATAAACTCTCTTAGCGCCTTCATGTAGTTTGATTAGCTTCTCCTACATCTCCTAAACGGATGCAAACTTCATTGCTAAAGAACACTACAAAAGAATAATCCCAATGGAATTAGCCATATACCTTCTTTTGTCACTTTCGGACCATTCCTCTTTGTCGAGGATGTTTCCTTTTCCTGAGGTGATTGACAGTAATTCCCTATGCTAATATGCTAATCATCGCATCGAAGTCCATTTGAAAGAAAATAATTATCCTCATCTTCTAATAGGAAAAGTTAGAACCATCAAAAAGTAGTGAGAATCAATTATCCTTCTTGATCTATGGACATAATCTTCTTTCCAAACATGAAGCCATAAATGGGAGTCAGGGACGTGGGTAACATAGACACTACTAGAAAACTTAAACTATTCACACTAAGCACATTAGTAGTAATAAGATGAATAATGAGTTGAAGCACAAGAAAATGTCTTCCATAAAGATGCACAAAAATATACATAAGTCAATCACCCTACATCCATAGCTTGAAGCTAACAAACAAAAACCCCACTAAAAGCTATTCCTTTCACAAAGATGGGTGGTGAAACCCCCTTCACACCACTACTCTTCCTTCTCAAGTTTTTCTCCCTAGAACACTCAAAAGGATGCTCACCAAGAGTTACACAGTCATAGACCAATCTAAGTTCACTCCCTAAAAACCTTCTTCACATGAAGGAACGCTCATCAAAAGCTAACTCTTTCCTCACCAAGAATAAAATAAGGTCACACACTCACCAAGATCCCACCCTTTTCCCAACCAAAAATCTAAACCACAACTTTACAATATCACCTGGGATTACTAAGTTGGATGAGGAATCTCCCCTTTCGAGTTTGAGCATGGTTCAGTAGCAATGCTTTCTCACCAAGATTGTTTGATCACATTAAAGCACTCTCAAATTCTTATACAATTATTTAAAATTCAATCCCATCACTTCTCTACCTCTAGGGCACGAAGTTTACATTATAAAGATCCAAATGATCCATTAAAATACAAAAAATCAACCCCAATAAAAAGAAAGTAAGGCTAGTCGATTGCTGCGAGAATGACATTATTAATCGACTAACTAGTCTAATAAGATCCAAAACCCTTCCAGAAATAGGCTACCTTCAACAAATAGTCAACGAACAAGTCAAAAAATCAGCTCCCAGGTCGACCAAAATTTTCAACCCTTGTGTTATGACAACTAGCTAGTAGACCGATAAGTCAAATCCTAAAAACTCACTTTGTTCTTGATCTAAATATCACCAAATCAACTAGATCCAATTACACTTTCTAACGTGTTTCTAGTTCCCAAGACTCATTCCATCATATTTTTATGATTTCATGTGCTCATAAGATTGATCTTACGATAATTCTACCAAAAACATATCCAAAAACACAAAGTAGGATAAGGTCATCATGTTCCTCTTGTTGACTCAATCGTTCCCAAATTTTCGATAATATTTACTCTTCGATTTGATTTTTTAATTAATCGGCTCTTCTTTTCCCAAACATCAAAACCCTAAAACACAAAAGAGGAACTAACAATCTAGAACTTTTGAAGAAGTGGCCAACCCCCTAGCGTGGCTTGTAGGCAATGAGGTCTGATCATATTTGAATCTTGTGGGCGTTCTGTATTTATACGCAACCTATTACAAAACTAGTAGCATCATTCCTATCAACTCGAGCTTTTGGGATAGCTGGTGAGTGCCAATAATCCTAACAATTATTATCAGAGCTTATGAGAGGATTGTACAAATTCTTGTTGTGACATATAGGCAGTGGGGACAAGTCATATTCGAATCCCATTGTTGTTCTATCTATATACAATTAATTAAGATATTAGTAAGCAAAAGTGCTAATGATCCTAACAAATCTATCAACCACAACAAAGATGGAATCACAAACTCTTAATCGTTTAATCTAATCCTAGCGTAAAATTCTTAACTAGGTTCTTAATGTGCATATGGTATAAGTAGGGGTGTGTATATGCCTATATGTTGCTTCACCTTTACGACTTGACGTGTACTGTTTAAAAGGCTACCCAAACCACATCTCTAGTTCTCTATGCGGGCTAGTCATTAGAAAGAGACTAAGGAGACTACCTTACCTCGACCTAAATGTCCTATGAGACTTCCAGAATGCATCTTCCAAACAAGATAAATTTGAAATCGCATACAAGGGATGTATAAATGTGAGCTCCTAAACAAATGGTCATCCTGAATAAAAAAAAATTTATGATTGCAACAATTCCCACATGGATCTCTTGAAAAATTATACCGAAAGTAGGGCAAGGTATGTATTCATCCCTTTACCCTATCAAAGCCAAAAATCTTTACTCTCATGCTCTAAAGCATTCTTCAACTTGATTAAGGCTATTAGAGAACTTGTTCTCAATGGTTGAATGACGTTTTAAAACATAAGTGTACTCACTGATAACCTCGCTTAGGATCCAGTACTTTTGAAACTACAGATATCTCAAAATAAATGGACGGAATACAAGACAGACTCCATAATAAGTAAAACCACCAATGCTAAGGGACTAGACAACAATGTGCAACTCCTTACGATAATTGAAATAACCTTGCTTTGTGTCATACAATTTTTCACTAAAGAAAGCAATCAAGTGACCTTCCAAACTCAAAACTCATGTACCTATCTGAGGATATCACAAGCTATCTCAATAACCTTCCTAAAATCAGACATGTTTCAATCAGTTTATGCTTGATATCTTGAAAGGCTTTCGATTAGACCACTTTTTCCATGCACTTATTGATAGGAGTCATAGTTGTGCCATATCCTCAAACAATTGCCTAAGTTAGCCAACCCATGGAAACTAAGAAGTAAATATCGGGTCATGCCAATCTCTAATTGCTCTAACTTCCTAGATCTACAAAAATACCAAGAGATGACACAATGAACCCAAGTAAAGGAACAATAAACCGTATAAATCAATATTTTTTTGATATTAAAACAATTCTTTTGAGATTGGCACAAAGTTGAGATTCCCTAAGACTAAGAAAAACAAGGTAAAGGGGATCTAGATGCTCAGGTTTAGTCATTCTAGATATAAGAATATCATCAAAGTAAATCTTAACCTTTGATTCTGGCTCATAAAAGGCAGGTTTGGTGGGTTTAGGATGATATTTTTGCCATTGCACCAAAAATCATAACTTTACCATTATCATGGTTGGTCACATCAAGGTTATAGAAGTAGCCAATAAAATATTAGCCACATGAATGGGTAGAACAACATAGTAAAGGGAAACATGGTAATTCACCATCTTAAGTGGCACAGAAGGTGTCAATTCGAATTCAAGCATAAAGTTCTGGGCAAACACAAAAATTGACCCAACCCAAAATGGGTCAGCCTTAAACCTAAACTTTGTTCGACTCCACAGGTTTAGGTTTAGCTAAACCTAACCTAAATTTTGACTTTAGATTTTATAAACTCAATTTTAACACATCACAACTTGAAAAAGAAGAAAATTAAATATTAGTGTTAAATCTTATTGATAATATCCAATTTAATCATGATTATTATAACAATGAGCATTTGCTTAGCCAGGTAAGCCGACATATTATACATAAATTTTAACATTAAAATTTAATTATATTTCATGTCATATATATATATATATATTAAAATAAAAAATTAATTTTATTTTATATCCTATACACAAACCAAAATATAACTAGTTTCACATCCTTCACATATCCCAAAATAATAACTAACTTTATTTCACATTATATATAACTCTCAATAAAAAAATATTCTTATTCAAGGTTAACTTTAACGTTATTATGCAAACAAACACATTGTTAAAAACTTAAATCATCACATGGCACCTTACACATCTTATCAAACTTTACCTAAAAACTTGGACTGCCCAATTGAACCGAACCGAACCTAAAAGTTAACCAGGTCAACCCAAACCCAAAATTTCAAGTTGCGTTCGGGTCAAGTTATTAGGTTGGGTCAAACCTACACACCTTTAAGTGGCACTAAACAACTATGGGTCATAGGTAAGGTAATGTTAAGTCGTGCAACTACAAAAGGATGATGAAGAAGTTCTACCAAGGTTAATAACATCTCCAACTAACACATTCATACTTCTACTATCACTCGATCTAACAAGAACCACTATTACAGTGAATGTTCTAAAAAATACTAGTTCCTTTTCCATTCATCATCTAATTTGGTCATGGAAAGTGCAGACCTAACAATGTCCATACAACCAAACTTAGGTTGACCCACAGTAGCTAACTCAACCTCGTCACCTATATATTCAACTAGCTCACCTATATGATCCCTTGTATCGTGGGCTCACTAGGATCATGCTCTGACGCAAGGGCTCTTTATGGGTAATGATAAGCTACGTGATCTTTCTCATGACAACGAACACCAAACAGACGGGAGCTTTTATAGGGCCTACAAAAGTGGTCCCTGACGGTCGAAGGGTAGATTGGAGAAACTATAAGCCTAGGTGGATGTGGATTGTATAGTATTAGAGGTTTGGGGAAACAAGTAGTTGATCATACAACCGATCAACTACGTAGGCTGGGAGATATTTTCAATAAGTTTCATAACCTCCTAATGTAATGAGTTATTACTGAAGTCCTATCATCCTCTGCTCAACCTCCAAGATGAAGATATCAAGTCCTGCAGGAGATATTGGCATTTGGATTTCTTCCATTCCAATATCTCCTAGCAGGACCTGACATCTTCATTTTTGTGAATCATAGTCTCTCCTGCTCAGTCATCCTACAACAATCAAAATAATCCTCTAAATTATCTACCAAGTCAAGAAAAGCACTAACAACTAATTTTCCCTCAAAAGATTGGGCGTCCACCTTAACTATCCTATAAATGTCATCTACCTCTCTGAGGGTACTCTTGTAACTCCTGAATTATGTCCTTAAATACTATGTGATGACGTCTAAAAGGTGTTTATATAGGGGCTCATTAAACTTCTCATCATCAATCATATCATGATGCTGATACACAACTTCTCCTAGGTAGACCTATATGCAGCGGGATTGTCATGCAAATGCAGAGTGCGGAGTACGCAAAATACTTTAGATTGACCCCGTAGATAAATTCTCGGGGTTGTGTGGTTGACTCTAGTCAACAATAGACTAAATGAGTAAATTTAACTTGGTTCTTAGGTAATGAGTCTAGCTAATGCCGGTGACAACAAGCAAATGCAGTGTCCAAGAAATGCAGAAAAAAAATGAAAAAAACAAAGCAATAAATCTCAAGATAGCAAGAATAAGATTTTTTTTTCGAAAAATGTAACGACGAAAAGGGAAAATGATAGTTTCTTTTTAGGAGTGATCAAAAAAATAAAGTAAAGCCTTTAAATGAGGAAAAAACATTAGAAGCAATCTCACAAAACTATCACTGTTTTATCGAAACAAACTAATCAAGATTGGATTAAGTTGAAAAAGACTAGGTCTTCGGGCATCGAGCACAAGAACAAGGCAGTTCTTAGCTGAGTAAAACAGAGAAAGAATGATGAAGGCCAACACACACATGCATATGTGAGAGGGCATAGGCAAGTAGCTTGAGCACTTGGCATTATGTCGTTGAAAAATATCCATCGCCCTTATTCAGTGAGGAGTGCGAGTGAAAACTGGGCCACGCAAATCGATAATGATGGGGAAACCCTACAAGTAGAAAGAATTGTGCATGGAGGGGAATTGTCGTTGTCAAGTTGTAGGGTTCAATAAGCCATCCCAATATCAGGGGGACCATTACTTCAACCGAAATAATGAAAAATCATTTATTTTTTTAATTGGAACTTTCGGCGAATGCAGTTTTATATGTATCTGATGCGGGACAGATGAATGAAGATGCAATTTAGAGATCAGCAAATTATCTAGCAGAATATCCACAAATTAATACTAAAATATCAGAAATCGATTTTGTAATAACAGAGAAATTAACTAAACCCGCAAAATCAATTACTTTTAAAATTTTAAATAAATTAGATCGAAGGTAATTGAAAAATTACCAATTCAGAATAGGGCGCAATTCGGATTTCAATAAATCAGAAACGGGGTAACAGGGATATGGGGACTGACAAAATTTAACCAACAATAATTAAATTGCACTCAATAATAAAAGGTCGCACAGGCGGAACAAGTTCGAGCAAATCACAAGTGAGCAGAATGATCCAGGGTATTCGATTTAACCAGATTAAAAGGTTGCTAAAGTCGTACCTGAGTCGGACAATCCAGGGATCTGTTTGTAATTTACCCAAATTTAGGGCTCGGAGCAGGCGGGCGCACGGTTGGGCGGCCCGATCCGCTAGCTGGCGCGCGATGGCGCGGTTCTAGCGATCGGGCGTGGTGCTGCCCGGCAGGCGAGCTAGGTGCTGGTAGGCGGGCGTGGCGCCGGCTGGCTGGCTGGTTCATGCGGCGTAGGCGAGGTGCGTGTCGGTGCAGACTCGTCGGACTGTGCGGGCGCAAACGCGCGCTAGCTAGGCATTGACGCGTGTGGGAAGGAGAGCCCGTGGGAGCGTTTGGTGTAGTTTTACGAATGTAAGCAAAATCACTGATGCCCGTCTGCGTAGTTGGCGCGGTCGCGTCGCTCGCGATGTGGGGGCGCGACGACTCGATCAGGTCGGATCGAAGTCGGCCAACGAGGTGAATACTGAGGGGTGCGAGATGAATGGACTCAGAGAGAAGGAGCTAGAGCGGGTGGAGTTTAGGGATTCTCACTCAAGGCCCTAACCCTTCCCAATCCGGGATATTTATTCATTCCAGAATCAAATAATCCCAAGGGAAACACAATTCAAGTTTATTCAGCATTAGAAAAATAAGAATACTAGGGAGGCGTTTATATAGACCTCCATACAAACTGACTCAATAAAGAAAAAAAATACATAATGTAATAAATTCTTCACACAAACATAAAAATAACAGATAACATGCCTAAAATAACAATCACAGAAATAGAAACTAATACAAAATAAATGCGAGAAATAAAATCATCCCAAAATGGAATCTCCAATCAATCAAAATGAATGAGAGATTTCCAATCCACCAAGTCAGGATTCGCAGTATCCATCTTTCTAAATCTATCCAGATCGAAATAGCGTGGCTAGATCTTGGCCGTCGACGGTAAAATCTGCTAAGAATGAATCGACGGCCGATCGTGGTGTCCCCACCAGTATCCTAACCGAAGGTAGAGTCAAAATCAATTTTACCAATTCTTCTTCTACTACAGTGGTCAATTTTACCAATTTATCTTCTACTATAGTGGTGAAGAAGCGTCGCACGAGTTGCAGCACGGTCGAACAAAATGCCAGATAGCATAGGATGTGCAGTAATGGTTGACTGTACAAAGTTAAGCGCAGATAGTGCACTATACAATCGAAGAGTGTATGCATGTATGCTGGCAAGAATGAGTGACATTGATGTGATAGAGGGAGGCCATATAGCAAAGATGCTTTAGTGTCGACAAAATGCGATTGAGAAGTATTAGGATGAGTAAGTTATATGCAAGTAGGCTCAATTCAAATATGATACCAATTGATGTAGAACATGCCAATGAAAAGGGAGAACACTAGAAAGAGATGTAGAAAAGAAGAGGGGAGAGGAAGAAGAAATGGTTCAAAAGAGAATATATACTTTCTTTATTTCATATAAAATGACTATATAAGCAAACAGGGATATCAATATAGAGTTTTCAGTGCATATTTCAAAGGAAATAACTTTTCTCAAAAAAAAAAGGAAATAACTAAAACAAAAATGCATCCTTGCCTAAAGAGATTCAACAAATCGTCCCAAAACCATAAAATGAAACTTTCCTAATTATTAAAACTTAATACCAAAAGATACCAAATACAAAAATTCTAAATCCCTCTATCAATTAAAATACCAAATTACATCTTGCCTCCCTTCTATGCTTAAAATTATTTCAATTTGAAATCACCTAAATCAATAGGTGGATCTGTATAATTTGGATGCAGTAAACGCCTTACTCATAGAACAATAAAGCAGTCTATTATGCCAAATTATAAAGCCAACATCATGGTCAAAGATTGTTAGTTCCAATAATTTTCCATTCACGCCATGTAACCAAAAACACTAAAGTTGTCAGGCTTCGTTTACTAACTCAAATATTTCATAATGCCAACCCAAACACAACTCAGACTAAAGATCAACAAGCTCAACAGCAATAGAAGCCAAAAGACTAACCACACAGATTACATCTATGATAGCGGCACACTTCACAGGCATCCATTCCATTTTATATGCTACTAAAATGTAACAGAGAGATACCTTCGAGTCAAACTCTTCAACATCTTTGATCAACTTAAAGCATAAATTCCAACATGTAGATAGAAGTTCATAAAAGTCCTGTTCAGAAAAGTTTGAATCCTGAACAAGACAGCACAATGAACGACAAGCTGCAAGCTGAAAATTCAAGATAAATAATCAAAATGGACTAATAGTACCTCAAAGAGAAGCGGTTTATAGTACAAAAAAATCCATTCTAAAAAAATTTAAACAGCAATTGGCATTTCAATCTAAGGTCCTCCAGAAATTTCTATATATAAACTGTTGCTAATGAAAAAAGGAAAACAATTTATACTGCTGTAGGGACAATAAAATCACCATAACCTAGCGCCAACACATTAAAGTCATCATATTAAACCAAATGAGCGCCTGAAAGCGAGCATACTCTAACAGCAATGTCATTGTCCTGAAGCAATCTGATCATAACATGATATACCAGCTTTCTGGTGTCACCTTTAATCTGCCAAAAAAGAAACACAATGATAAAAATGAACTAATCACCCCAAGTCAAAAGATGAACCAAAGCTACATTTTGATATGGAACAAGAACCCAAATAATTAAATGTATAAGAGCAATGTAATTGCATAGTATCTTAACTAATATAGTCCTTCAAATTAATAAGGAGTAAGCAGGAAATAAAGACATCGTCACAAGTATCACAGAAATGGCTAATTTTGTACGCAAGCCACAAAATTAAAGAAGACAAAAAAAGGCATAAATGAGATAAATTAGAGAAACAAACAACAATAACATTTATGCTTCTTCAAGAAAGTAAATAATCTTAAGACTCTTAACCATCAAATATCTTGAGGTATATTGATACAATTGTCATACACGAGTAATTTCCTGACAAACAATATAACCCAATAATCTTAAATTTTATGTATACACATACATACATATGTGTGTAAGATTATTGGGTTACATTGTATGTCGGGCAAATTACCCATGTATGACAATTGTATCAAATGTATTATGAGGTATATTGATACAATTGTCATATAAGAGTAATTACCCGATATACAAATTATCTTACATACATATGTATATATACGTATATATATGTATATATACATATATATGCATAAATACACACATATACATACATATACACATATATAGATAAATATATATATGCATATAAATATATATATGTATGCATGTGTGTGTTTATATATAATCCTTCATTAGGAAACAATATTGGATCTGACAATCAATATGGGAAGTTGGTTGTGGATTCAGCTTTAAATTAAGGTCTATGCTGCTCTCGTATGCAAAAGAAGCTACACCATTCAATAAATACATGATGCAAAATGAAGTGACTAACATAAAAACAGAATCCACAGGCGACGTGAATTTTATCTTGCCTTGCCTTAAAATATAGTAAAAATTGAATGCAAAGTAACTCGGACAACTGACCTCAGAAACCCACTGCCCAATTATCAATGCAATTTTCCTATGAATGATGCGCATGTTTGGATGATTGTTTGAGAGCTCTACAGAAAGTGATCCATTGAACCTGAACAAAAGAATAACAGGAAAGATATGACAACAAAAGCAGGATAGATACAGTTTTTACAGCTAACTAACCATAGAAAAAAAATGTAGAATATTTAGAAACATAAAGCAATAGAAAAGATATCACAGCAACAAAATTTTCAATTATAAAACTTGATCTATGCATTTATGAGTTGATGATATGGTCACCCTCATGATAATCAAGCAAGACATCTTTCCAGACACGCTCACTAATATACATTATCAAGTCTGGTACAAGACATGAATTGTAAGCAGTTACCTAGCAAATTAAAAATTTAAAAGCAAATGCCACAGCAAAGAAATGCTTGTTTTTTAGCCACATTTTGCACACACGTCAACTGGTATCTAAGCAGTAGTAATTGGAAAGGCAGTGGGAATGGATAAATAATAGCAGAAGATAGTGGCAGCAAAAATCATGTAATGAAGTGGCCACGAAAGGAAGTGGTGCTACAGAAGAGACACCACGGAAGCAAATAACAGCCATAAGGACATGGGTGCTAATAGATATACTAACATAGAATGGCCTAAAACAAGTTTGTATAATTCAAAAAAGTACATAAAATAATGGAAGGCTAACTAAAAATGCAGTTTCTTAGTTACATAAATTGCTTAATCTTAATGTTATCAGAAGAATAACTACATTTTCTGACTTGAAAAGAATGGCAGGTGTACAACAAATATCAGAAGTACAAAATGGAGATATGCAGGACAATCAGCTACCCACTGTTCCCATTGTCAGCAGCTTGATAATATCATTTTCTCCCATGTTGGAATAAAACTTTGTTTTAACAGGTCTAATAATATGTTTAATTTAAAACTTGCTGAATAAAACTCGGGTGTTCCTTTCAAGGAAAAATTTTATCTTGGGATTCGTGTAAGATTTGCAATAAAGTTTATACATTTCCTTTTTGTAGAAAACATTAGTTTAATATTATAATTGTATAGCCTTAAACAAATAAATAAAACAACCTAAAATGTCATTTTCAACAAGACCATCTACATGTTCTGTTCAGTAACAAGAAGGCGACCACTAATAAGGAAATATAGCAACGCCTAACTTCACATGCATATGTCAGCATTAATAGCCATGCTAGCATAGTAAGAACGCCCAAGAAATAAATTTGACAAAAATCATAAAGATTAGCTCTTGATTAAAAAATAATAATAAAAAAATAAAATACGTAAAGAAAAAAATTGACGATACCAGTCGCTGAAATTCAGGTAAGCTGAAAGCACATAATAGACGTGCCCAACAGCACTATAGGCAGCATCTTTTAATAACATTGCCGGACTTATTTCACTTTCTAAGGGTGGTGAACCGCTAATTGCCTCTTGAAGAATAGAAACCACCACAGGAGCCAGCAACTAAAATAGGATATGTGATTAGTATACCAAATATACAAATTAGTAACAGCCATGCTATATGTTATGGCAACATACGTCTCTATAATTCTCAAACAAAACAATATAGAGAGCTTCAGCACAAGGCCCAAGTTTTTCTGTCCACTGAAGCTTGTCCTGTTCATGGTGAAAGAATTCAGAATTTTGATACCAGTCCTCCAAATCCTTCGAAGTGCAAATGAAATACCTGTTACGAGATTTGAAAGTTGTAACACTAGTACAAAAGAACTACTTTCACAATTGGAAAAGGATACCCATTCAGGCACTTGGTCAGTCAAAATGCACATGTCAAAGGGAAACAAGCGAAAAGGAAACCAGTATTCTAAGCGACACAATCCAAATCAATTTGGTCGGTTATAATCAATACTCCAAATACATATTTTCCAGAAATATCTACTGGTATTTTGCTTGCTTTTAAGAAAGTTAAAATAAAAATACACATAAATAGATATAGAGGAAGATGTTAGAATATAATAAAACCAAGATGGTTAAAAATGAAGGAATTTCATGAAAGAAGATACCTATCAAGTTAAAGAAAATTTTATAGAGCTATTATCAGATCTTTGTAGTATAGGAAAAAACTGTTGGGTATTTAACTGGAAAAATATTCTTAATACTAGTGTAATTTAAATGAAAATGCGGAGATAGATGGGCAATCACACTAAAGCAAATCACATTAAAAATGATTGTATCAAGGAAACATTAAGTATCATATCTATGATAAATTAAGACAAGAGAAGGACGTTTAAGATTGGTTATGTTTATTGTCAACCTATGTAGTCACTTATATGAAATTGTGAAATGATCCAAGTCACAACATCTACAAAAGGAAAGGAAAATCAAAATTGATTTTGAGTACGATCACCACACATCACCTTGACTCACTTGCACAGTCAGTGATGACGCTTTGATTAGAGCTAAATAAAAAAACAGAAATCTGTGTGTACATACAACACATATAAATATACAAGTACATATGAATGATGACATTTAAAAAAAAAAAAGAAAATCAATAAACTGCAAAGCATGGTTCTGAAAGTCGGTTTTCCTCCAGCTCTGAGAGTCTCTTTCCCTCCCTCTCTCCATACTTGAACCAACTAGTTGAAGCAGCTCGACTCTTTTGGCCTCCATGCGGATTGCATGCTCATTAGTGGCTCACCCACATCATGACTCACCAACACTTGAAAACTTCACAACACACATTAAACTGAAAATTTTGGAAATTCGAAATTGATTGAGGTGTTGCAGGTGCAACCAATTCAAAGAGAACAACAAAACATCTGGGTTTGGGGTATTTTAGGTGAAAAAGGGAAAGGGAAACCAGTGAAAAGGATCCATGTAAGACTGGAAATGTAGTTGAGAAAAACTTCAGAGTTCTTTGGTCTTGGGTATGATATTGGTATACAAATGTCAGCAAAAGTTGAAATGCTAACTATGTGGACCTCAACTCTTCCTTGAAATGATAAAAGAGAGCTTATTCTGTAGAACCATGAGTGTCGCAGCAAATGTTAGGATAAGGAGTAGTCCATCTAGAATCTGAAATGTGCATTTGACACAAATTGGCACAAAGTAAGCTACATAAGCAGACTTCACTATCAAATCTCTAGGTAAACAAAATAAAATGGGGAACTTTGTAACTTGTTCGTTCATGGCTTCACAAACAAATGGAAAATGTTATAGAGCACATCCAGTTAATCTGAACTAAAATACTTGTTCTCTAAACTTAAACATACATGAACAAGTATTATCAAATTTGGCGTGTCAAGCACATACACATTGACAAGCTCAACTACTTGTAATAGATACCCTATGATTGTTCACAATACAAGCGCTGGCATGAATTTTAGGTAAGAAATCTGTATGCCTATTTCACTACTATAATTGCTGTTAGACATCACCAATGTGCATCCCTTTCAAATATATGGATTTCTTGTTTTGTGTTCGAAAAAAAAAGATTGCATTGTCATAACAGAAATTAGATGATAGAAGTATTATAATTCAGGTAGAATAACTGGGTGATAAAAAGCAACAATGGTAACTTTACAAGAATGAATAACAAAGGAGCTGCAAAACAAAATAACAGGAATGGGGAAAGGAATAACTAAATTCAACTAAAGCAGCAACAAGATAACATAAGTGATTCATGAGTGAAATCAGGAACAATAGCCCTCCATATTAAATCTCACTCCCACCTTCTTATCAAAATGTTGCACAACAGAACAACACGATCCACAGGCAACACTGCAGCAAGTATGCCAACTACAGCAGCAGAGATGCTTTTCTTCCTTTGTTGTAAAGAGTCCCCACTTTCATCACTGACACGACCAGTCAGGCTGGGCTTATACTCTTTACAATCAAGTAAAGACTTGATTAAGACCATGCACTGAATCAAAAATTGATCGAAAGATAACAATGTCTGTTCAGGATTGACTATCGTATTTAAGCAGAAGTCCAAAATGGCCGGAAGAACATTCTTATCACCAAATGTATAAGGATGACGGCACTGTAATGCAATCAAAACTTTCATCAACTTAGTACAAGCCCTCTTTGTGAAATCCCAAAGCTTTGGTTGTCCTTCGAAAAATGAAGTGTCTGCCACAAAGCGGTAATGCATAAGAAAGTTATATATCCAAAGCCACTTACATAAACTAACTATTGGCCGTTTTATATGAAAATATAATTGGCACCCTTCAATATAAAAAATAAACTGGAATAACTGCAAGTGGAATCTCCTTGTATGAATTTTGTCATGGACTATGTAATAAGTTTTTCTGACAACCAAATTTCAAATTGCCCCAATCAGCATTCCAAATAAAATTGAAAGGATACAAGAAATGTGAAGCAGACAAATTTTGTTGAAATCGGGAGACCAACAGCAGAACCCTTTTCTGGAAAGTTTGTGTAAACTGGCCTCATTTTGACAAAGTCATAATCATAGCATCTTAAGCTTCCAAATTCAGTCATAAACTGAAGAGCTCCTTCTACATCACCAAAGAAGTCATATAACAAATCCTACATCCTCATTCTCTTACACTAAGGTCAAGCCTACATTTATTTTGGAAATCACAAAATTATGAGATGATTGATCATTCTACTATAAGTACAAATTTTGATCTATTCAGACCTTAAAAAAAAAGTAAAAAGTTTCACAAAAGCTGAGGTCCATTCTCTAATCTTCGAAAATCATATTTTCAGAAGCTTTAATTTATATCAGCGGAAGGCCAAAGTTGCAGCAGTCTCATTCCTTAAACCTACCTCAGTAAACTGGAAAATACTCCATATTTTAGATAAACAAGGCTTTTGCAGACTGATGATAGATGAAACTGATCAAAAACACCAAAGAGCTTGTTCCAAGCAATCATGGAAACTAGAATTTGACATCACTAATTGACAGTTCAACAGTTTCGTAGAAGTGTTCTGAATAGCATCAAACTATCAGAAGCTACATTAAGGAGTGTGCAAAAATATCCAAAGAGCCAAGAACTGTTCGAACCCGAACCAACAAGTTGGGATGGGTCCTAAAGTAGGTCGGGTTCTGATTCCAAAAATACTCGTAACCGACCATACGGTTCAATTCTCGTGTCTTGCGCATAGGTATTACCAACACTAACATGCAAAAACTTTAGATGTGGCCTCTTCTTCTTGGTTTCACATAAACTTTTGTAGGAACCTCTTGGTGCATATGATAAATCAAATGTTAGGGGGCATTCTTGCCAAAGTCATGACAACTAATTTATTTATTGCATTAAAGATTTACCTATGAATCTATAGTGATGAATCACTTAGTCTTGTTATTTTCGTGAATTGCTATTGCATGGAAGCATAAAAGCTAAATATGTGGAGTGTTGAAGAATAGAATTAAACAAAGAAGAGCAACCACAATTGTCCTTGTAAGGTCGTGGCTTGGACCAAAGAATCTCATTAAAGTTTCGGTTGGGTCCACGAACCGGATCTATTCCACCAATAGTTGAACCAACTTAACTTAGGTCGGGTCCAGAATGGGAATGGAACCAAGCAACCAGACCAAAATTGCACCTCTATTTACATTGGAAACTTTATTCAAAAGAGCATTTGTGATATGGCACACTTGCCCAATATATATAACCTAATACATGAAGCTAACAGGTGCTGAAACAAAAAAGGAAATACACTACACACTCTTCAACGCTGTCTACAGTGCAAGATCAAGACAATGATTGAAAGCATTGCAACACCAACAATGCAAGGAGCAATTCTAGGATTCCGTTTCTGCTAACCAACACACTTGCACCTTTAAAATAGAAGCAGCATGCATCATCTCGGTTTGAAAGCAACAGGACTTACAGTGATTGTTTCCTAAAGACATGACCATCAAAAACTGACACAAGCATGGTAAGGAAAATCTTGTGAAACATCTCTCTCAAAAAAACACATACATACCACAAGAACAAATATCAAGGGAGAACACTTTTTGCATTCAATTTATAAGTACAAAACAGATAGGGAAATGCAATCAGCAAGATTACTGCATAAGCCAGGACATCAGGTTTGAAAGTAGCCAAGCATAATCATTTAGTTCTCATTTATAGACAAGCGTCTAGCTGATAAAAAAGGGAACATCAAATAAAGACAATTCCCACTTTATCATTTCTGGAATAGTAACACACGTTTGTTATTATAGAAAGCCTTCAAACAAGAAGAAAAAAGTTAAACGTGAAACAAGAAGTGTTTATTAGAAAAATAACCATGCAAGTAATAATGATGATGATAGCCATTATAATAAAAGGTTTGAAAGATGCACTAACAGAAGGAGCATCTTACAATATGGAAGGAATGACTGAATAACATTCAAGAGCACGGGACAGACCTCCTTGACTGGTTGGACTTCCTTCAAAAAATGGGCAATGATGTTAGTATACAGCAATAAAGCTCAGCAAGGGAAAGAAGGAACAACAAATAAAGAAACTATGCAAAAACATGATCTAGATTATCACATAACTACCTGAGCAGATGATGCATCACTTGCATTTCCGCAGACAATCAATTGCCGGATTATCTTAGTACAGAGCAGCCATCTTTCACAGGTCAAGAGCAGATCACTGTGATGTTCCGAACTTGGTGAGATACCAGAAAAGCTCTGTAATACTGTCCTTACATCACTCTGCCAAAGGTTCCAGGTATAGTCGAACAGTAGTGCAGCTATCTGAAATTACCTACATGCTTTAGTGAATGCCTTGTGGTACTTTAAGAGCATAAAGCAGTTTATTTCATTCCTAACCAAATATTCTATTTTAGTTAACATAAACAAAGCCTTTCTAGCTAATGTTAATGCATTGCATCCAAATCAAAATGTTGAAACATAGCACAGGAATGATAATTGGTCTAGAATATAATTGAGTTATAGGATACATACCTCTGCAAACGTCCTCTGATCTGCTGTAAGACGCTTTGTTGACAGTTCCTTTAAGGTTCGGAAAAGAACCATGAAAATCCTATGTGAAGCCAGTATGTCTGCTGATTGAAGCTGCTGGGCCAAGAAGGAGAACAGCTCAGGCCTGAATGAAAAAAGAAAAACCACCCAAAACATGAGAGGGATATGATAGCAAGTGCAGATAAAAATATCAGCAGCTCCATTGTTGCTTTAGTATGCATGAACATTCCTTCTTAGAAATCATATCCCAACGTAAATTTCACCCACATCATGCCATGATAAATCTACTCTGATATAATTCAACTACACCTCTTTGATCAAACAGTTCAAATCAGACAAAAACCTTAGATCACCTAGTATATGTATGCACATCAAAAACAGTTAAGGGGTAAAATAGGGATGAGGGCAACACACTGTATCAACTTAATCAACACATTTACTAATTACCTAGTCACAAGTCAAAAAAAATACAAGCTATGAACTTTACAAAATCAACTTAAGTAGAGTTTTTTTTTTACTTTTTTCTGCCATCCAACACTATTAGAATCACATAAATACTTGAACTGACTGTACAGGGAGAATAATGAATTGCTTCAAAACAGAGAAATTATGGAACTGCTATGACCCCAGTGATGTTTCTAATAGTGAGACAGTTGAACTACAAGTATCTAAATTCACGAAGCTGTTGTATTTATATGAAACAAAAAATAAAAAAGATATAGGTTTTTTTTTTTAAACTCAGCCTAGGCCTAAATTACTCAAAAGTAAAGCAGTACATCAAGTACAAAGCTGACGATCCTGGCTTATGATCGCATGTTGGTGAACCCAACTTCAATATTGAAAATGGTGGTTCTGCTTCTGCATCTCCATTTGGTTTGGTTGTACCTAATTAATCTCATACGATCAAATATTTATAATCGATCTATTTGACACAAATTTTCTTATTCAAAGTCATAAAAACATCACCATCCCCATGCTTGAATAATGAAAATAAATCAAAGCAAAAGCTTCTGCAACTTTACAAATAATGATATCATCCACTCAAATAGCTACTAACATAACATGTTTGATGAATGACAAGCTACAGCCAACATATCAATAACAAATTAATCAGTGCCTTAAAATTCTATCAATAAATGAAAAAATTTCAAGAATAGGAAAAACAATAATGAATGGAGATTATTACGGTAGAATAATGCTACAAAGCCCCCACAACTAGCACAACTATCTTTAGAGGTTTAGTTGTGGGGGCTGCGTACTATTTTCCTTAACATTATAAAGGATGCCTGCAATATTACTATAAATTATATTATCCATTTTAAGAAGAAAATATTTAAGTGCTAGCTGAAAAAAGCAATGTTATACTAAGAAAATCAATGCCTAGTATTCTGGACAATTGCAACAATGAGCAATAAGAAATGACTAGGCCCAATAAAATTAAGCATACCATTCTTTTGGATAATCCATGCGGGAAATTTTTGAAATAAGAACAGCCATCTGAAGTGCTATCTGAAAGAGGGGAAAAAAACGTATAAAGCATTGACCAGCCTGTTATTCACAACAAATGGCAAAAGGTTGAATTCACAGGGAAATTCATACAACTAGCTAAATTCTTAAATCTTCAAAACAGCCATTGTCAGCTAAGTTGAGCACAAAATGAACATTTAGCTCTGTTTAGTTGGAGGAAAAAAAGATGATTTGGAAAACTTGTCAAACTTTTTGGAAAAATATGTATGATGTGAAATAAAGTAAGTTAATTATATTAAAAGATGTACTGAATTTAAAATAAAGTGACTATTTAATGTTGGAGTTTGTATAAAATAAAATATAAAATATTATTTTATTTTTTAAATAAAATAAGATTTTAGTCAAACGGGACCTTAGATTTATTATATACCTATTACCCATAAAAGCATCTAGTGGGGACATCACGATCAACTGTCGATTTATTCTTAGCAGAGTTTATCATTGACGGCTGAGAACCAACCACACTGCTTTGATCAGAATCGACAGATGGTCAAAATAGATTTGAAAAGATGGATGCTACGGATTACTGACATGGTAGATTAAAAATCTCCTCATTCATTCTGATTGATGAGAGATTTAATTTTGGGCTGACTTTATTTCCTTCATATATTCTGTATTAGTTATTTCTATTTCTATGATTGTTATTTTAGGCATATTGTCTAGTATTTTCTCGTTTGTGTGAGAAAATTATTACATTATGTATTTTTCTTTATTAAGTCAGTTTGTATAGAGGTCTATATAAACGCCTCTCTATTATTCTTATTTTCTTAATACAGAATGAATATTATTTGTCTTTTTCCTTGGGGTTATTTGATTCTGAAAATCGAATAGCGAAGGGCATGGGACTTGGGTAACAATCCTAAACTTCATCCATTCACTCAAGCTCATCTCCACAGAGTCAATCTACTCCTCCCTTCTCTCAAGCCCCGCTCAGCATTCACTCCTGTTCGACCACGCCAATTTCATTCGCCTAATAGCCCCCATCATCATCATCATTGTTTTCCTACTGTCACTCGATTGAACTGCTATCGGTTCCACTTGGCACAGTTCCTTTATTACTGTCCGCTAGCAAATCAAGTCAGAGTTCTGACGCAACTGACCTAGCCAAGTTTGAGCTCTCAGTTGACGGGAGTATCAAGGATTATCCCGGTGACTTCACCAGCACCCCCACCTTCAAGCCATCTCCACGCGCCGAGTCATGTAGCTCTTCGCACTAGCCTTGCTGTCATCTGGACATGGCGTCACTGCACGGCAAACTCGCCCACGTCCGGTGGCCTAATCGACGTGCATTTGCCCTACACAAAGCTCACCGAATGTGTGCACCATTGCATCGCTTGACGTTGTTATTCGCGTCGCTCCCGACTCTATCACGCTCGTCGCTCATGCTCAATCACGTGAGGTCTAGCTCCGTCAGATGCGCCCAACCCATCCACATACCTAATTTAAAGAAGTTGCAAATTGAGCCTTGAAGTGTGATTCAAGTATGAATTCTAATAAACCATGTAATCTGATTGAATCAAATACTATGAAATTTTCTGCTTGCTTGATTTTGCTCAAACTTATTCCACCTGTGCGACCTATCATTATTAAGTATAAATTTAATTAATGTTGGTTAAATATTGTGAAAACCTGTAATCCCATTACCCCATTTCTGATTTGATGAAACCCGAATTAAATCCCAATCTGAGTTGGTAACTTTACAATTATCTTACATCCAATTTATTTAAAAATTTGAAAAATTACCTTTTTTGCAGGTTTGGTCAATTTTTTAGTCCTCACAAAATTGAATATTAAAATTTTCGTATGAATTTGTGATTATTATACTATATAAAATTTGCTAATATTTAAAATTGCATTATCATTCATCTATCTCACATCAGCATCAATTGTATCTGCTTGATATAATGATATATGTACTCCAACAACTCGAAAGGATGGGGGAAAAATCCATTGAGAAGTCTTACTTGAGAATTTCCTTCACGAATATGTAACAACAATTTCTTTCTAAGGTGAGCCTTCTCATCATTGCTAATGACACTGCACACATAAATGCAAGTTAACCAGTAATGAATATAAATCACATAGATTATAAATAAATAAGTAGACCACAACAAAATGAATTATAGCAAGGAAAAGTATAAAAATAAGCACTCAACATATTCTCCAATCAATGAAAAGGTTTTTCTTTTTCGTTGGTATATTTGATCTTGAGCTTCCATTAGATGGTAAACAGTTGCAGTTCCTACCTTTGCACAAACAGTATTCAAAATGCTGACACTATACAACAATTGCTAAGCAGAAGCCATGAGGTACGAATATAGCAATCCATTGCATTCATAAAGTCGTGTAATCATCTGTATCACTGTATGACATTCCATAAGTAACAAAATCACTTATAGAAGCTATAACCAAGAAATGCTTCTGAATTGATCATTTTACTAATCAACATAGATTATCACTTCCAGTAAGCATGATCTTCGATCAAACCTTTGAACCTCAATTTACTTGTGCTACACCAGTTCTTTTGTATCTTTCATTAAGAAAGACAGTTTCCATAATGAAGCTTGGAAATAACATAGTATTTTCCATGTATTGAAGTTATATGCTACTGAGACTAAAATTAAGTGATCTGCCACACATGTTATGCAACATAGAAGTACCACCACAAGGCACCTTTGCCTTAACTTCTGAAATTCAAATGGATGGTTTTCTCGAAATATGGCTTAGGCCAATTAAATTAAACTAAAATTAAGTATAAGCATACATCAAGTTATATCCCCTTGAAAGATATCACAAAAATCAGTAGAGACGAGCATTCCCATCTCCCAAACAAAATCGCAAGAGAACATCTTAATTAGCGACACTATTAATACATCTAGGGATATGAGAGATTTTACAACTATAAAAGAAGGCAAGCACTGTAAGAATCTCCCTCAACTTTCTGTCTTGATCTCCTATGCACGTGTGGTTGCTCTTGGGTATTCTTGGGACTTGCATATGGGTTTGCCTTGTGCTTGTCTCTTGTATGGCTAGAACTTCTTGTTGATGTTGATCTTGATTACCCTCGTGCAATTCTGAGAAAGGCTCTCACATATTGGAAAGGCTTCTGTTGTATCTTGCTTGTTGGTTTGCCTGTAGCAGCTCTCAAGATATCCTAGGATCTACTCTCAATTCTCTCTTTGGTTGGTCACCTGCAGGTTTGAATTCTTCTGTTGATGGTGATCCTAAGAACTCCTATACTTACTGGATTCTGCTTGCTTGTTTGCCATTAGTTGCTCTCAGGATATGCACATACTCAATCACTGACCAGCATTTTGGTCTCGAATAATGCTTGAATCTGCTCATGTGGCTTTGGTGCAGTCCTTGAACTACTTCCTTGCCCCAGTTGTATGCCATGTGGTATCAGCAGGAGAACTGCCACTGAGTCATCTTCAATCCATATGGCTGTAAGTTCCTTAGCTTTGAATGCAATGGCAGTTAGTCCTTCAAATGTAGACCTTTTGATGCGGAATCGGACAAAAAAATTGCAAATAATATTTTATATTTATATTCAGCAAAATTGATTAGCAAATTATTTTAATTAAGAGAAAAAAATTTTCTAAATAAATTATATGATAAATAAGATTTTTGAATCCCGTAAATTAAGATATTTTAAAATTAAAATTAAACTGGATCGTATGATAAATAAGAATTTATCAATTTAGATTAGGGCGTCAATTTAAATTCAATAAATCAGATTCGGAGTTCAGGAATTTAGGACAGACACCTCACAGTTAAATCCAACAGTAATTGACACACAAAGAAATATCGAGTCACACAATTAGAGCCAAATAAATAACCCAAGTCAAGCGAATAATTTGTGTTGAAGTCAAATAATCAACTTAGTTAGGTTCGGGAAAGAATTTACCAGCGATTTGAATCGGAGAAGAGTCACTGGCGATGAGGGTTAACTGATCTGGTCGCAGCCAGGCGGGTTGAAAACATCATAGCCGATGTTATGGAGGAGACCGTTGGCTTAAGCCTTGTGTTCGATGTTGCAGGAGATCCGCGGGATCGAAGTTTGGTCCAACGTTGTGTACGAGGTTGCAGAGGCCAAACGTCGGGCGAAGAAGGTTGCAGAGGCCAAACGTCGAGCGTGAAAGATTGCAGAAGACCAAACGTCATGCGCGAGAGGCTGCAGAAGGCCAAACGTCGTGCACGAGGTTTGAAATGACCGAACCAGTGTGCACGATGTTACAGAAGGCAGAACCAGCGGAATCGAGATCAGACATCTTGGGCGATGACTGCTGGCCGGACGCGAGCAGTGGCAGGCCGGACGCGAGCAGTGGCTGGCCGCACGACTGGAGCTGCGGCGGCGGGATTGCCGGCTCTCGCGGGTAGCGGGCGGGTCGACGGAGGTGAAGGCGGTGCAAGCGGAGCAAGCTTCGGAGGTAGGTGAGTGCGCAAAGATTTTTTTTATCTCTCTTTTTTTTTTTGAAAAGTGGATAACTAGGCTAATTTGAGGATTCTCACCAAAGGCTAACCCTACCATTTCCTTCACCGGAATATCGACCCCTTAACCTGGATCTAGGCTCTGAGAAAACTTAAACATAATTTCATTCATCAAATATTATCCTCTTTTATAATGTAAGGTGATCTCTTTATATAGAGAGATCCCATAAAGAAATTTAAAAATACAATATTGAATGCAGAAAATAAAATATTAAATAAATAAAAGCAAATATGAAACTAATTCTATTACAATAAAATCAGCTCCAAATATAGTGAGTCTTTCAAACCTCTCAAATATGCTCTGAATCAAATCAAATCTAAATAAAGCTAATATGAAAATCTCTAATAGCTCTAATTAATTTGAGTTTGAATTTTGATTCAGCACTTGACATCATCCTAGCCATCCAATTCAATGCTGATTTGTGTCCCCACCAATTTCCAATTCAATGCTGATTTGTGTCCCCACCACCTTTTCCAGCAATAGTCCACATTCATAATTTGCCTGTCGTCGTCGCCTCAAATGAATGAACTAGTATAATCCCTAATGACATATCTTGCTCCAATCATTCCATTGCCTGGCAATGAACAGTCAAAATTGATTTTGAGTCAATCGAAAGGTAGAGGAATCCAAATGTTTGCGAATGAAAAACAGCCCCATAGGGGCAAAATGGGTTCCAACAACCACTTTGATTGTTCAAGTCATCAATTACTAAGTTCAACAAAGTAGTCGCAATGGCCTCAGCTGAATGGGCTAGTCTACCATGCACA
The DNA here is from genome assembly GCA_019297695.1 of Apostasia ramifera. NCBI lineage: Eukaryota > Viridiplantae > Streptophyta > Magnoliopsida > Asparagales > Orchidaceae > Apostasia > Apostasia ramifera. The sequence continues at coordinate 52,013 of JAEMOT010000499.1, read as the reverse complement.
TTCGAGTTCCAAACTCTCCAATAATAACAAAGGGTTTCAACTTCAAGTTGAAGCCATCTTTGCCTTTCATTATAGTTGGCTGCCTTTGCAATCATCTCCATCTTTATCTATAATGAAAGCATTAATGGAAATAAAGTCAACTCTACTGGAGAACCCTTCACTTTGCTGTAGAACCTGCAATTATTGCCTAAATGAAACAAGCTCTCTTCCACATCACACCACACAAACAAAGGCCTCATTTGGTTCGAGCTTTTTTTAAGACAAAAGAAAAAATATTTTATTTTTTAAGTTTAATAACAAAAAATTTTATTTTAATATTGAAAAATATGTAAGAAATAAAATAAAGTTAGTTCTAATATTCGTATTTGTTTTGGATGTGAAACAAAGTTGATTTTTACAGTTAAATTTATGTTAGGCCAAAAAAATACATCGAATCAAATGAGGCCAAAGAGTAGATGTCACCAATCTGCTTCTATGCAACCAAACTAAGGTTGGGATAGCATACTTGCACATTCTCCACAAAATGCTTAAATTCTAGGCTGAGTGGGCACCTTCCAAAACTAGGCATCTAGCATCAATCCCTATCTCCTTCAAACTACTTGATACAGACCTTTTCAGGTAAGGATTTTGGTAGACTATATCTGCCCAAACCTAGACTATTCATATCTTAATTGTGTGCCCTTCTAATGGAGATACCTCTATTGTCCAACTCTACGCCAAAAAGCTGGCCAATTTTATTTGTATCCCAATCCATCCCAATAAAAACCTTTACCACGAAGGAAGGAAATGTATCTAAATGCATGTTTAACACTATGAGCCATCTACTTAAGGGGGTGGTAAAAACCCAACACCTACGGGTGGTCTTCCATCAAAGACACCTTTGTCCCTTCCCTAATGAGTTAAATCGTATGATTATCAATTATTGCTCCTCCTAAGCAAATAAGCTTCTATATCCATGAATCCCCTATTCTTACTTCAAGTCGGTAGCGATGGGACCAAAACTAGCTGTCAAATTGTCACTCCAAATACAATTTGTGCCATTAATAGGCCTGGATGCATTCTTAGCCACCAGAAATGATCTCCAATTATGCCCCTTCCTTCTTACTGAGGGTAGGCTGGTATTTCTATCTCCACCGACCAATAGGCCATTGCTTTCTTCCACCACCATATTTCAACTCGAGCCACAATAGTGTTATAGGAAGCTACCAACATCAACAAATAAAAGAGCTCTTCCTAGTAACGTCCTCTCTGTACAACTTTGGTCCAAAAGCTAAGAATTGAGCCTCTGTACTTCTTTGTTGCTCCCCTTGTTCAAAGCTTTCAGTTTCTAGTTGAACACAGTGGTCAGCGCTTTAACTGAGTGCCTTCAAGCGGCTTGGACAATGGAACTCACCTTTTCATAAAACAACCAAGCATCTTCAAACTTAATGTCACTCTGTGGCTTGAAAATAGTGGACCATAGCTCAATAACAACGGAAAATGATCAAAGGCAATGCAGGCCAAATAAGTAGTCGCTAGCTTGCAACCCAAGCATCAACAAAAGGGATGCGGTATTGAAGAGAACTCTATCCACATTGTCTCCACTTCTTATTATCACATCAAGTGTAAGCAGGACCCTCAAAACAAGTATCTTGTAAGTCTGCATGCTACATGAACTCAAGGAGTTCCCTATCCGTCATACCTGATCTGAATGACCTACCTTTCTTCTCTCGCTGGCCTACAATACAATTATAATGCCCACCACTCACAACTGGCACATCTTGATTAAGAAGTGATTCCAAAACATTCCACAATTTTCTTCTAACATAAATGTCATTAGATGCATACAGTCCACCCACAAAGCATCTGCCACCTTTTCATATTCTGGCCTCCATCAAAATTTCCCAACTATGTTTAAGTGCAATATAATGGAAACTCAACTCCCATCCCATACAAACATAATGGCGCATGAGTTATCTTGCCAGGGGACAACTACAAAACTCAACCATCACAGGATATAATCTATTATAGTGTTAAAAAGGCAATTTCAGTAGCTAACTTTCCAAGTCGGTGGCAGTTTCAAAAAAGAGCATTATTCATTTAAACTAGCTGTCCTCCACTCTTCCTTTGTGCTCTCTCTCTCTCTCTCTCTCTCTCTCTCTCTCTCTCTCAGGAATAGGTAGTTGGCCTAATCGATCTTCAACAACCAACACTTACTTCTTGAAATATTTAGTTTCAGAAATTTTATTCCATTCAGCCGGCCAAATGTTCGATCGGCCAATGGATACGCGCCACATCAGCAGTGATTGGGCCCACTACTGACATGGCACCCCTATTGACCGGATGAATATTTGGTCGACTGAATGGAATAATTTCTCTTAGTTTCACCTTCTCTAGCTTCTTCCTCTTCTTTTTGTGATCTGCGTTTGTGTTTCATAGGCTACTATTTAGGCTTACAAATAGTGAATGACAACTTACAACACAAAGCGACACATCTTTCTCACCTATGAAACACGAACACGACATGAGAACATAAAGTATAATACGACACGAGAACATGAAGTATAACACGACACAACACCAATACAACTTTTAAAATTACAGAATACAAACATAGCAATACATACCAAATAATATAATAAATATATATGTAATATTTTCTTTTATCATTATTGATGCGGGACAAGATGCGTAATGAAGTCCTAGTTAAAGACCATTAATTAATTTTAATAGATGAGCATAGAATTATCAGGAATATTGCTGATGGTAACTATGTAATAATTAAGAAACTATAGGTTTGAGAAGTAAGTCGATTTTAAATATTTAGAAACAAACTCAAATGATTTCTAGTTAATTTACCAAATGATTTTAAACAACTTCATCTCAACAAATCAGAGCTAGGGTACGCAGTAAAGGGTATTCTCATAATATAATATTACCCAACAACAATTTATTTATATAATAATGTTCAGGGTATACAAGCGCGCAAAATCAAGCAATTTTTGGATTCAGAATATCAACTATAGTTCAGGGAATTTCAGAAATTAAATATTAGGCTTGAGGTTACCTCTACCAGCGATCTGAATCAGAGAAGGGTCAATGACAATGAGAGTTGACTGATGAAGATTTGATAGCGACAGTCGGAACTAAAAAAAATATATCATATCCGATGTTATGGAGGATGTCGTTAGTTTAAGTATCGTGAACGATGTTGCAGAAGGCCGAACCAGTGGGATCGAGGTCCGAGGTCTTGGACGATGACTGCGTGCCGGAGCGCGAGTAATGGCTGGCCGTGAATGATGTTGCAGATGGCTGCGTTAGTTTAAGCATCATGAACGATGTTGCAGATGGCCGAACCAACGGGATCAAGGTCCGAAGTCTTGGACGATGGCTACATACCGAAGCGCGAGCAATGGCTGGCCGTGAACGATGTTGCAGAAGGCCAAACCAATGGAATCGAGGTCCGAGGACTCGGATGATGGTTGCGTGCTGAAGAGCGAGCAGTGGCTGGCCGCACCGCTAGGGGGGGCGGCGGCGGGGTCGCCGGCTCTCGCAGATAGCCGGCGGGTTGCTGGAGGCGAAGACGATGCGAGCGGAGCCCGCAAGCGGGGTCGTCGCCGCTCGCCGGTGGTCGGAGAGCCGCTGGAGGCAATGGCGGCGCGAGCGGATCCCGCAGGCCGGGGTGGGAGGAGATTGCAAGTCGGGGCGAGTGAGATCCCTGAACCGACAGAGAAAGAAGAAGGAAAATAGATTTTAGAGCTGAAAAATTACAAAATGGACCTGAATTTTGTTGAGCTGAAATCGTGGTTTAAAATGCGAGAAAAGTTGGGGAAATACCTCAGATTTCTTTAAGGTATTTTGGAATTTTCACCCAAGACCTCAACCTTTCCCTTCACCGGAATTATAACGTACAAATATTCGAAGTCAAAGGCCTCGTTTGATTCAAGCTTTTTTTTAACAAGAAAAAAAATAAAATTTATTTTCTAGGTCTAATAAGAAAAAAATTTACTTTACTATTATAAAGTGTGTAAGATGTGAAATAAAATTAATTATAATATTTATATTAGTATTGGATGTGAAATAAAGTTGATTTTTATAGTTGAAAATTGTGTTGAGCTAAAAAACCGCCTGAACCAAACGAGGCCTTTATGATATCATTCCAGGATTAAGAACCAAACAACACTAGTCCATGCCTTTATATAGACCTATTATATTTGAAATTCAAATTGCAGAAATAAATAAAGAAATAAATACGGAATAAAAACTGATTACAACATGTCAAATGCGAATAATTAAAAATAAAAGAAAATAAACGAAATCAACTCAAAATTTGAAATATTCTCTTTCAAATCAATAAATTAATTTAAATGAGGATTTCTAATCTACTGATTAGCCACCAATCACGTATGTTGTCAAATCAACAAATATCAATCTTCCATCCAAATCAACGCCACGTGGTGAGATCTCGGGATCCGATTGTAGACCCTGCTTGGAATAATCCGACGGTCTGATAGCGTCGTGTTCCCACCAATTATTTTAGCTCAATATTATGAAAGTACTTAATAAAGATGGACACGTTACGATACGATACGTTGGGATATACAAAAGTGTTCACTCTTGGCCAAAGATAATTATACTAACTTAAAAAAATAAATCAACCTTCTTTTCTTCAATGTTATGTTATGGTGGCTCCCAATGTGCTACTGCCTCGGTTTCCATTTTTAGGTTTGTGATGCACTTTGCTACAGTGTATAACCTCCCCGAACATTATTGTGATGTTTTCTAAATTTGTTGTTCTAAATTTCTAACTATTTGTACCTGCTCTTTGGTTTGGTGGATGGGCTGCAATTTCATATAGTTAGGTTTCCAACGAATCTGCGATTATAGGAGACAAGTGTCCACAATCCAAAATTTTCTTGGCCTTCCTCATTTGCTGCAGCATTAGATGACTGTCAGAATTTTATTTATTAGTTGTTGATTTGTTCTTCTTCCTATTCTTGCAATGTTGCAATTCTCTTCTTCAATAAGTGAACCAGCCTCCCCCTATTTCGGTGCCTGTTGCTATTGCATTTCAGATTTTAAGGGGCAACTAGCTTTTCAGTGCCCAATTCCTTGACAATCAAAGCAAAGAGCGGTGATACCTTCATATTTATACCACCAAAAAAACTGACCAGTTGACCTCTCTATCCAGACCCCTATTGGTAGCGTGTTGACTTTAATACACACCTGGGCATATAGCCCCCTCTCTTTGCAAGTTGGGTATTAATAAGTTAACATTAATACGCCAGCATATGCTGCTATGATGGTCAAGTTGCTATGATCCAAACTGTGATGATCAGTGGTCGAAGAGAGCGGAGAGTAATTGTTTGGTGGTGTCCCAAGAGAAAAAAAAAATAGCGTAAGGAGTGGCTAGAAGACTTCTAGAACTGATGAATAGTAAAATAGGTATAAGAATGAATCATCTCGCATTAAGAAAAGAGAAGAATTCCTACGCTGTATAAGTAAAAAACGTGATCTCAATATATAGAGCGCCTTTGGCGAAGAATCGTGCAACAGTGATAAAAACTATGTAGTTAAACATACTTAAGCTAAAGTAGTCTTGGGATGGATCTCCTAAGAAGTACTCAAGTTATGCAATTTTATAAAATTAAAACAAATAATACCTCTACATCTGCAACATAAGATGTTACAATATAGTAACAAAGTCGATATCCCATAGTACAATATAATTCTAGGATAAATCAAGCAGAAGCTGGTCGACTTATAATGACTCATTGCTGAATGAGGTAGGAACTGGTCGTCGGATGATGTTTCGAGAAAAAAAAAAACACCGGAGTAAGAAGCGCTCGTGACAGGCTTCTAGACCTAATGAGTAATGAGAGGGAAACAAGAATGAATCTTCTTACATCAGAAAGTGATAAGAGCTCCTGAGCTATAAAAGTAGACACTAAATAGCATGATTTCAATATGTAGAGACATCTGAGTTGAAGTAATATTGAAATAGTGACCTCCTAGGAAGTACCAAAGTGATGTGGTTCCCTAAAGTCAACACGAACAATATCTCTACATCTAGGATGTAATATGTTACACTAACACTCAAATGGGAGGATGGGAAATCCAACCCATAATAATATGGCAGAGATAGCATATACTCAAAGTCTAAATGTTTGTCCACCCACCACAACACAGCTTGACTTACTATCATTCATGCCCCCTACTGAAATTGAATTGCAGGCCTCTGCCCTTGCAAAATTGACAAGCAGCTATCTATTGTCAAGCATATGAAATCCTTCCAAATCTCCCCATTTTTCTGGGCTTCTTGAAAATACATTTCTTTTGAGCTTCAAGTGAAATGATGTGAAAGAAAATACGCAGGCCACGGAACTACCCAACAAGTGCAAACTGTCACTCCTAACTGATATAGTTGACCCCATCTCTATCCAACACAATTTTTCATTTTTTCTAACTAATTACTATCTCAACAAAGGCCTAAGGAATCGACATCGATCTACTACTACTTTATATAAAAACTATATCTCCCTCACTAACCACCCTAGCATAAGTGACACCACATCTACCAATTACCATGTTAAATTGCAATGCTCTTTTAACTGTCATTCACTTGGGAATTTCTCGAAAAGTTGGTGGGCATCTAACATCCACAAATTTTAAGCTGGGATTTGCAACTGAATTTGGTATCCGCCAACTTTGCATAAATCCCTACATAAAATCAAGCCCACTGGGGCTACAAGCACACCAGGCACGATTCTCTTATACTAAAAGGTCTACCCAAGACTGCTTGAATATAGGAAGAAATCATGCCTTTGACCGGAGCAATCCATTTTTAATTGGTGTTCAAATGTTGTTCATAGGGTGGCTTTTGGATCCACCTCCATAGAGGTTTCATATTCCCTTGATCCTAGGATCTTGAGACTTGTCCTAGCTAGGCTCTCGATCCCCTTTTGAATTTTCACCTTGCTAGGATCCTTCAAGAATATGTGTTGCTCTTCATTCTCCCAAAAATAAAGCTCACATTCCTTCTCCAAGTCTTCATTAAGGTCTGTACCAAGTTGTGATTCCATTGCTTTTCCCTTCTGTGGCAACAAAAGGGACCTGTACTCATGGCCAATGATGATGGAGGCCTCCTCCTCCATGTGCACTTAAGGTGAGGCCAAATATTCCTCCACTCCAGTTCTTCTTTGATTTGCATAACCCCCTTGAGCTGGAATGCCACAATTGTCAAGCCCTAGCTAACGGGGAGACTGATCTCCTTTCTTTCTCCTTGCTTCCAGTAGGATTCCTTCTAATTTCAAGTTGATTTGTAAACTAGGCCGCTTGTCCCTTCTCCACCGACTGCCAACTTTCAACCCATCTTCCGCCCCAAGTTTATTGTTTCCTAGAGAGCTACAATCTTGCTCAATTGTCCTTTTAACCAAGTATCTTAGTTTTTAAAATTTCTATATCAATGCGGTTTCCATCATGCCTAGTGCTCCACGTTCACTATTGTTTCATGTCCTCACTAATGCACAACTTTCAAGTTTTGGTACATTCTAGGCATCTTAATCCATAAAGCGAGACAATTTATTTGTCAAGACATAGCCAAACTTATTCTGAAGTCATTAAAGGAAATTATCCTAAGAAAAATGATCTATTGAAAGTATATATTAAATCAAAAGGTAATCCTTGATCTAATATTTGCGTAGCTCACCAAGCAAAAGAACAATGCTTTCAATACCCCTTTGCATAGGAATTTAGATGCTTATTGTTCCCCATTCTTTTTTTTTGAGTCAATTATTGTTCCCCGTTCTGGTTTCTAGAATTCCTTAAAAACAAATAAATGTTTCCAAACTTGACAAGTGCTCTAGAGCTTCTTGACGATTCTTCATCTTAGGAATTTTAAATGATTTGCCATCCACAGACCAAATGATCGCTTGAAACGGTTGTACGATACATTCCAAATAGTTACGCCTCATTGTCCTTGCATACCAAAAACCCAGGCTACTCAAAAGTGCAGCAGGAAAAACAGTAGCCTCAAGGTGCGTTTCACAGTTAGCAGTAACCAATATACGGGAAAATAACGTGCAAAGTTGACAAAAACCAATAGACGGGATAATGGAAATTTAACCATCAAAAACAACAGACACAGAAGAATTCGTGAATTTTGTGGAATACACCGATTACCGTTGCCTCCAGTACCGATTTATGCTGTTCTTGAAGTAGACGGAAGCCAAGAGTCGTACATCATCAAGGCACGACAAATCCCTGGCGGCGATAATTTCCTGCATCCATCAGTTCCTTCAACAGTAGCTTCTACTACTTATGCTCCTACAAACTAAAACCTAAATATAGATCCCGTAGTGCGAGGTAGAAAGCGCGAACTTACGAGGAGACACGAGCAAAATCCGGTGCGGCTTTCGCACTGGGCGAGAGCGGACTCCGCAGGTCTACGGACTGACTCATCGGGGCTGAGAGAGTTAGAGAGGAGGGAATAAACAGTCTGTACGTCAGCGGCGGATAAAGCCATAGATCCCTCCACCGATCCGGAACAGTCCGCCACCCGCGGCCGGAAAGAAGTGAGGAAACAGCGTCCTAGATGAGATCGAATGAAGGAAAGGAATAGATACAGGAAGATCAGCGGGAGCGGAGAACGTCGGAGTGTCGCCGCGGCGCTGGGGCTGCTTCGGGTGGAAGAAGATGAAAAAGGACAGCAGCGGGAGACGGCGGTGCGAGCAGGAGGAATAAAAGGCACGCCGGAAGCGGCCAGATCGTACGGTAGTCGCCTCGCCAACTAGGAAGAAGGCTAGGACTACGAGCGCCAGAAAAGAGATGCCCGCTATCACGGGCCAAAAGGCTTTAGACCCTGTTTGGCACTAGGAACAAAATAGAACTAAAACAGAATCAAAATAATAATATTTAAATAATAATAATAATAATAATAATAATAATAAATAAATTTTTTATATTATTTTATATAAATTTAAATATAAAAAATGTTATTTTATTTTAAATATTCAATAATTTAAAATAAAAATATCAAATTTATTTCATATTTTAGATCAAAATATTTAAATTAAGTATTTTGATTTAAGATGTGAAATAAAGTTTATATTTTTATTAAAAAATATTGAGTATGTGAAGTAAAATATTATTTTTTATATTAAAATTTGTATAGAATAATTAAAATAAATTATTTATTATTATTATTATTATTTTTTAGAGCATAGAGTTTCTTGCCATTTGGGGCCCAATTAATATATGGGCCGAATATTATGTCCATTTCGGAACCAATTGGCAGAAGACACGAAAGAGAAATGTTTAAAGTCTTGTGAACTCAATTAATATATATATATATATATATGATAATTGGCACATAAAATTTTAATTGCATCCTAAATTAAAAATTATATTAAGAATTGTAATATTACTCAACACAAAATTTAGCCCTTAACAAAAACACATAATTTTATTCCAATCACTCTCACACCTCACCAGTCCCTTCGTATGAAGAACATACCTGTTATATTTTTGAATTAAAAATATCAATTATACAGTTATATATATATATATGATAAATTATATTTAGATTTATGAGTTTAAGGTATAATAATATTTAAATTCACATTTTTAAAATTTTAATATTTAGACTTCTCATATTGATATTAGTTATCATTTTGTTCTTAATGTAATTAGCGTGGGTAATATTAAATTAGTCAAGATTAACATAGCTCACAATGCAGCAGATGTGCTTACTAAACTTTTATCTTCAGCTAAATTCAAGTAATATAATCAACTTATGTTGCAGTTGATTTTCTTTTATGGCATAGTTTGAAGAAGAACTTTTATTTGAGAGAGAATCCAATTTACCATCACAATATTTATTTGAAAGGAGAATTGGTGATAATCAATTCAACCCAAATTGTGTTTTTTAGAAGTCAAAGAAATAAAAAATATAAACAATGTGAAAGTATGAGTTGAATGTGTGTGATATGAGTTTGACCATATATTTATTTTCTATAGTCAAATCAACCACCTAACTTTTAAGATTTTTGGTAAAAATAAATATGAACTTGACTTACTAATTTGGACTTGATTTCAAATCTTTGCCTATAAATAGGCCTTCATCAAGGCATGAAGGAGCATTCCATCATCTTATCAAGAAAATTAAGTTTCAAGGAGACAAGAAGAGAAGTGGAGAAAATTCTTGAAGTTTTTCTCTTTTAAACTCTTTTTTTAATTATATTCTATTGTTTTGATATTGAGAGTTACCTACATGCCACATCATTTAGTTTTATTTATGCCTTACCCATTCATTCTTAGTTAATTACATTATGCATACTCAAAACATTATAAAATCTTATATACACACATTTTAACTTATTTTTATTATAATGAGTAATCATAATTTTTCAATAACCTAACTATAGTTAGATTACAAAAAATCTGAGCTGTTTATCATATTATTTTAAAGATATTTAAATAAATTTTGAATGAAAATCCTAAAACCTTAATGTTTAAGTGGCGGCAAAGGAAAGAGACATCCGTGATGTGAATTGATTTTAGGACAAATCAGCGCTTTAGTGTGATATTGAGGAAGAGAAAAATATGTACCATTAAGGTTAAAAATATATTTTTAATAATTTACTAACAGAATTTTTTTTTTCAAATAGATTTTGATTAAGTTTTAACTCAAGTGTATGTATGTAAGATTTTATAATATTTTGAGTGTGCATAACATAATTAACTAAGAATGAATGGGTAAAGAATAAATAAAACTAAATGATGTGATATGTATGTAATTATCCCTTCTTTCTTATGAGAAAAGAGTTTAATTTTGGCCCTGTTTGGCGTGAGGACCAAAACAGGACCAAAATAGTACTAGTTTAAAAATAATAATAATAATAATAATAAATTAATTATTTTAATTATTCTACATAAATTTTAATATAAAAAATAATATTTTACTTCACATACTA
>JAEMOT010000499.1:2146-35867 GCA_019297695.1 Apostasia ramifera | reverse complement strand
CGCGCCATGGCTGCTGCGCGCTCAGAGGTGGCCGCAGGTTGAGTCGCACGGCCGCGCTGCGTGGAGAGAGGGAGGGTAAGGGTATAATGATAATTTTAATATTTTTTAATAATAAAAAAATTTAAAAAGAACCCAGATGATAATTTTTGAAAATCTAGAGACCCCGATGTTATAATTTAAAAAATTGGACCTGTATAATAATAATCCTTAAATTCAGAGACCTGGTTGTAATTTGCCCTTTAAAATATAAAATATATTTTTTTTTTCAAAAACTGGGATAATGGGTTAAGAACAAGAGAAACCCGCCGGGTTGGCGGCAGTCGGCACGCTAACTCGGCACGTGTCGCATCCGAAGCTGTGGAAAAGCTGGAAAAATCACACATCACGAAAGTTGACTTGACGTGACGTGATATGATATGATCGCATCAATCAAAACCATCTAAGTATTTTAATCGTGAAAATATATTTATTTAAATCTCATATTGTCTGACCATTTATGTACTTTCTTTCTATATATTGATAATTATTTAGTATTTATGATAAATTACTACTAAGATCTCATTTATTTTATCGTTAAAAATTTAACTTGATTTAATTTTAATTAAATATATCATATTACATATAAAATTTAATATTAAAAATTAATTTTATTTCACAACCTATATATATTATTAAAATAATAACTAATTTATATCACATCTCTTATATATTTCAACATAATAATTAATTTTATATCACATCTCTCGTATATCTAACATAATAATTAACTTTATTTTACATTATTCATAATTTTTAATAAAAAAATATCTCTGTTTAAATTTAATTTTAATTTTATTAAATTTAACCTTACAAATAAACAGGCCCTAGCCTATTTAAATTAATTAATTTGAGGTCAAAACAGTCACGTGACCTAGTTGACTTAATTGCGCACTCTACAACTCCAAACCACGCCAGCTATCAGGTAGTTCAACGCTAAAAAGATAAGTTTGAATCTTCCCATTTAGAACTCCACACGGGCGCAAAGAAACACATGTGTTTCTTATGAGCTAAGAAGTAATTCTTGCTATTTATTTAGAAGAATTGCAAAGTTGAAAGGACTTTTGTATTAAGGTTTACTTTTAGGTCCTAAGGCCCTATTTTTTTTAAGAATTTGAAATTAATATAGTTTAATTTTAAACAGGCATATCACATCACACATAAAATTTAATATTAAAAATTAACTTTATTTCACAGCCTACATACATTACCAAAATAATAACTAATTTATATCACATCTCTCACATGTCCCAATATAATAACTAACTTTATATCACATACCTCACATATCCAAATATAATAACTAATTTTATTTCACATCATTCATAATTTTTAATAAAAAATATTTCTACTCAAGTTAATTTTAATTTTATTAAATTAAATCTTATAAACAAACAGGCCCTAAATAATTTAAATAAATAAATAATAATATTTGGGCGAGTTCACTGATCTTGGTCTCAATATTGAAATACTTACAAAGAAAGAATTTTATTAAATAAATATTTTATTTAGATCCTAAAATAAGATTATACACTTTACATGTCATGCATGAAAATCACAGCAAAATCTATGCAGGAGTATTTATATTTGATGAATATTTCATGAAAGTTATAAGAGTATGAAATTTGACATTGCAAATAGAGATTGTCTGCTCTATGATTCCCCCCACATAAAAATTACAGCTAGGTCCCTCAGTTCTAATATTTAGATCAATCTTGATACAATTATAAACTAATTCTTATTTGTTTAGTATTTTTCAATTGAGATCCTATTCTTCCATTTAGCCTCTACAATTATGAAAAGTTGACATGGGTATTGAACCTAAAGCTCATGTATCCCATGATTCTCATTTTGAACTCATAAGCATGAAAAATTACAAAGAAGATCCCTTTTGTGAACATTTTATTTGAGTTCATTTTATCCCAAATTATCAGGGAATCTCCCTACTACTTTCACTATTAAAGTGAACTCCTATAAAAATATAACTCTTAAATGAATAATTATAACAAGACCCCTCTACTTTGAAATTATTCAAAATATATTCCAATGAATACTTATAATTTAAAATTTCAAATCCTTAAGTTCAAACTCAATTCAATTTCCCCAATCTTTCAATTCAAATACAAATCTCAATCAAAATTTTCAAATCAAAACTCAAATTCAAATATAATTTAGGCATCGTAACTCCAAAACAAATATAAATTTAAATCTAAATCAAGTTAAAATTAAATATGAACTTCAAACTCAAATCTTTCTTCGAATGTTAGGTCTAATAAATCGCCAAATCCCTAAGGTTTCTCAAACTAATCTGATGGATCTACCCATATCTAAGGCTTTGTTTGACAACTGGCTAAAAAAATGACTTATTTTAGCCATAATTAAAATCTTAAATTTATTTTAAAAAAAATTTAAAAATTAGTTAATATATCATTCTACACAAATTTTAACATTAAACAATCATTTTATTTCACATCCAACACAATTTTTAATATAATTAACTCACTTTATTTCACATCATATATATTTTTCTGAAAATTTTCACAAAATTTTTTTAAATTTTTTTTTTTCCAACTAAATCGAGCAAATCTCAAATTCAAATTTCTTTGAAGTATTTGGCTTTTCAAATCTTCTTGACTGCAAGTACTGCTCAATGAATTAGGGCTAAGACAGGCTCCATCCAGCCTCGGATGCATGGGGTCTTGCCAGCAGTACTATTATTGAACGGGGAGCTCATGATTCATGAACTCATCAAATGCGTGCTAAAACTTCCTCCATGCCCGCACCCCATGCGCTCATCACTCTTCTAACTTTTCCCTACCCGCACTTCCATCTTCCCCTGCCTCTCCTCCTTATATCTCCCTTCCTCTTCCTCCTCCGCCCAACGCAGCTAACTTCTCTCTTCTGCTAGCCCTCCGGCAATGAGCCGTCTGAACCCGCAGCCATCTCCTCAGGAGGAAGGCTCCGCACCCACCGTAAGCTTCTTTCCACATCGTGTTCTTCGGGCTGTCAACACTTCAAAGTTTCTCTTCCTTTCCTTTTTTTTTTTTGATGGTTTTCTAGCTCTTTCGTCTATTGGGTTTTTTAAAGAAATTTCATTTCAATGTTGCTAATAATCAAATGCAGGTTCTTTCTTCCTCCTACAGCTTAAAATCGATGTCTGGTAATGTTTATTGCTTTTTTTGTACGAAGCTGCTGGAAACCGATTTTCAATAGCTTGATCTTTTGTTTCCAGCTGTCTAGCTTGTTATTGGCAATTTTATTTGAAAAATGAAGATGACCCATTTTGATTTTTTTGATTTTTAATCAGAACCGGAGGGAGTATACCTGCAAGGATGTGCTCACGCTTGCTTACCAAAGTCTAGGTGTGGTATATGGAGATCTCAGCACGTCACCTCTTTATGTCTATAAGACTACATTTTCAGGGAAACTAAGCCTACATGAGAATGACGAGGAGGTTTTCGGGGTGCTGTCGTTCATCTTTTGGACCTTCACACTGGTTCCACTTTTCAAATACATTTTGTTCGTCTTATCAGCTGATGACAATGGTGAAGGTAATTTGACTTGCCTATCTCTGTTGTATCTCTTAAATGAGTTTTGCACTATGCAGCTGTAATTTAGGAACATTACATCATCAACAACAAGCCTTAATATTAAACTACTTGTGGTTAGCTGAGGACCCGTGACCGAAGAGGGTAGAGAGAGATCATTGAGGTGATGTTCATATGATTGAATCGAAAATTACTCAGATAAGGAGCAGCTTGTGGTAGGTTTTAGGCAGAGGAGCACAGGAATGAATTATTCTACATCGAAAAAAGAGGGGAGCTGCTGGGTTGTATAAGTAATAAGTAAATAACGTGATATTTAAATAGTAAAGACATTTTTGGGGGCAAAATCGGGAGGCTAATGATGAAAAATTTCATAATTGAGCATGCTCGAACTAGAGTAATATAGGGATTTTGGGAAGTACTCAAGCTATATAGTTCTATTGAGCTAAAGCAAAACATACCTCTACATTTGGAACAAGGATGTTACAACAACATTCATTTCTTTTCCTCTTTAGCTTTATTTAAAGAAAAACTGACTGTAAAAGCGAATAAGCCAAGGCCTTATCTTATGATCATAACCAAATCACCAGTGGTCTTCCCCCTGGACCTTCTTCACAGTTATGTATAGAGGTCTATAGGTCGACAATAAATTTGCTCAAACAAACTTGAATGTCCCTCTCATCTTATCCTCTATAGATCTCATGTACACTCTCTAATACGGTCTACCTACCTTGACCACTCATCCATGTATTCATGTTTTAGCTAAACTAGTTTATGAGTATTTATATAGTTGGTTGGAAAGTAGTCTCGTCGGTTTTTCTTCTTCTACTTGATGGACATCTTTTGATCGCATAGTATTAGATCCACATAAACAAAATCTTATTGATATGCCCGTCTTGATATTTTATTCTAGTGCAGAAAATGCATTGATTTTGACATGGTTGAATGACCTTAAGCCACACTCACTCATAATCAGGTGGTACGTTTGCACTGTACTCTCTCCTCTGCAGGCATGCCAGATTATCAATTTTGCCTAACCAACAAGCTGATGATGAGAATTTGTCCACCTATGATGTTGAAGGATTTGTCGACACTTCTGAGAGCTCAATGCTTAAGGATTTTTTCAATAGGTATCCGAGGTCTAGGAATGGGCTTCTGATTGTTGTATTGATTGGAACTTGTATGGCCATCGGTGATGGGGTGCTCACACCAACAATTTCAGGTACTCAATATGAGACAATTTATGGTTTTGAGATAGAATCTTAGCATTCTACTCATTTTGAAGCACATATATGCAGAGGATGTTCATATTATTAATAATGGTTAGGCTTAGTGCATGTGGCTTCTATCATTCTGGTGTTTAGAAAATGTTGTTCATGTCTGATACAGAGATAATTTTTCAATTCATAAAAACATTTAAGTGAGCAACCTAACAGTCACACCTAACTCTAGCAAATCAATTATCTTTTTTCTTAAAAATGTGTTGCACCAATCAGCGGTCAATCATCCATTCTTCTTGTTGAAAAGTAATCTATATTATTTTGACATCTTTGTATTCGTTTCCTATAACTTTCCAAAGTTCTACGTAAGACCCAACTCAATCCTATGAATAATAAATGTGCAAATTACACTTTAATCCTTAAGGTATAGCCCACCTTTCACACAGGCCCATGGTTTTTGACTTTTTTTTATTGATCCCCCAGGTCCTTGAATCATTTCATGTAGGACCCAAATTGTCGTTCAACTCTCCCAACTCTCTTCAATTTCCTTTCTTACAAATCATGTCTCTCTCTCTCTCTCTCTCTCTCTCTCCTTTTCCTCTCACTTGCCTCAATTCCCCCCATCTGTACACTCGTCATGAAGTTGAGAAAGTGGACAAGAGGGAAGGGGACATTGTTTGTCAAAAGGGGAGAGAAAGGATCACAGGAAGGAAATAAAGAGAGAGAATTGGGATATTTTGGACATTTTCTCAGCTATATTGTCACCATTATACGTGCAAATTGAGTAAATGGACTATATGATATATGAAACTCATTGACATCAGTACATGAAATAAAATTTGTTGTGAGAAGACAAGTGGAATAATTCAAAAAATGCAGACTTATATGGAAGGTGGGTCAAACCTCATGGATTCAAGTCTAATTTACTCATTTAACATTCTGAAAGTTATACTGTTATAGTATGCTAATATTGACAACTTGCCAAATTTAGCCTATATTTGGGATCTAATTCAATGTTGTAAAAATTAGACTAGATTAAGAACCGATCACTATCCAGTTCATGGTTGGACTAGTACGACTAATTATTGAGCCGGTCAAACAGGTAAATATCTATTGTTTTAAAAATTTAAAATAATAATAATATCTATAAAATACTGATAAATGTTCAAAATAACAAACACATTCATCCTATAAATTCATTATATTATTAAAGAGTAAATATCACATAATTAGAATTAATTTTTATAATTTAATTGAATTTGATTGGCAATCTGGTTTTGACATTGAAGGGGATTGGGCGAGTGCCAGTTCACGACTGGGCTGAGCAGTTTGGTCTGGTTTTTGCAATGTTGGTCTAATTTAGTCTTATATATCAAATAATCTCAGAACTTTTGTTTTCTCAAACTCCTTTCTTCTTTTTCAAGGCCAAATTTGGCCTAGCTAAATCTGCATACATCACCTTTAGCTTCCAACAAACATAATGGGCAGATTAGACAATGGGTTCACGTGAATATTTTATTTCATAAGATTTGAGTTATAAAAGTCACTTTTATCCTCAAACTCAATGCATCGAGTATGCAATTGGCATTTTACTTTTTGGCATTTTAATGCGTCAAAAAGCATCGTGTCTTCAAGAAGTTATGGAGGAATGCAATGAACATGATGTTGATCTTCAACTCTAATCATATTACAGCTAAAAAGCATAATCCTAGTCATTTGGATTACTTTCCTACTTATTTTAGCTATTTCTTCATTTTAATGACATTTATCTACATAAATATGTGATCAGTTCTTTCAGCAGTCTCTGGCATCAGAGTGAAAATGACACATTTGCATGAGAGTAAGTTAATCTTATCCAATTTGAAACCTTTTTTTCCAATCTCAGCACACTTGTATAGATCTTTTCAAAGTAATCATTTTAATTCAGTACCTTTTCAGACTATGTTGTTGGACTTTCATGCTTAATCATGGTGATACTCTTCTCGCTTCAACGTTATGGAACCCATCGAGTTGGTTTCATGTTTGCACCAATTGTAATAGCTTGGCTTCTTTGCATTAGTGGTATCGGTATATATAACATTTTTCGATGGAATCTAGGCATCTTCCATGCCATCTCACCAGTGTACATGTACAAGTTTCTAAGAAGCACTGGTGTAGAGGGTTGGGTTTCATTAGGAGGAGTTGTTCTATGCATTACAGGTACTTAAATCAAATGTAAGGCTTGATAACTCTTTGTTACACTGTATATCTAGTGAAATGCCTAATGTTTTGCTTATATTAGGAACGGAGACCATGTTTGCTAATTTGGGTCATTTCTCTCCACTTTCTATTAAGGTAGTCATATGTTTATTCTTTGGACTTTGTTTAATTATAGGGTATTTGCATGGGGTAATTCTTAAAATGTCTGAATTTGTTAATAGAAACATTATGATGCTTTTCTTTCAAATGTACATTGTGAATTCTCATATTTTAGTCTTTTCACATGTCACTCATCTACATTGATGGATAAGTCACTAATATGCTTACTGACTTATCTGAAAAATAGAATGTCTAATGTCAAGTTGTCAACATATTGATTAGCTAGTTTTGAGGTAAGTCATTAGGCTCGACAATGACCTATCCACAGAAAAGTCATTTTTATAAGTCGTTCCTTGCATAAAACTTATTAAATATGGCAAACCATTAGGCCCAACTTATCCTTTCTGACTTATGTAAGTCATTCAGCTCGGTAATGACTTGGAACATAAATCCTCATCTCACACAACTTATGTCGGGACTAGTGAGTGTGATGATTACAAGACTAAAGCATGAACTATTCAGTGTACATCCAAAACATAAACTATTGCAATTTTCATCCAAAACATATACATCCACCAACATAGTTCAAAACTTAACCCAAATTTGCATACCAATGCTCAAATAAAGCATGAATTTGCAGATTGCTTTTAGCTTTCTGGTGTACCCCTGCCTCATTCTTGCTTACATGGGTGAAGCTGCATTTCTCTCAATGCACCATGATGATATTCAGAGAAGCTTCTACAAAGCTATACCTGGCAAGATTTCTTCCTTCTATTTTTTCAACATTAATCACTCACTACTACATAAAATCCTAAGGTTGAATATATGTGCAGAAACTGTATTTTGGCCAGTGTTCATAATAGCCACATGTGCTGCTGTAGTTGGAAGCCAAGCTGTGATTTCAGCAACCTTTTCGATTATAAGCCAGTGTTGTGCTTTGAGCTGCTTCCCTCCTGTAAAAATTGTGCATACTTCAAATCGCATATTTGGCCAGATATACATCCCTGAAGTCAATTGGATTCTCATGTGCCTTTGTTTGGCTGTTACACTTGGATTAAGAAACACAAACATGATCGGGCATGCTTATGGTATTCTAGTTTTACTATTGGCTATATTACTCGTGGTCCTTGAGGTTAGGGGGTTTTCGTCTTTGTTCATATTTTTTTTTGAATCATTTGACCTGGTTCCTTCCAACGATTCTGAAATTTGCATAGTCCCACGAGTTTTCTAATTTGTTTCAATGTGGTTCTTCTAAACAATCTCAATTCAATATATATTCAGCAACTAATGCTGAATAAAAGACCAAAATATCGTATTATCCAACAGACAGAGAAAGGTGTGAGAGAGAGAGGAGGTTCAGGAGTAATATGAGTATTTTCATCAAATTGATGGTGAAGCTATCAAAAAATGCATATATGGAGTGCACTTTTAGTTAAGAAAGAAACGCTTGTATTAGTGATGTAATCATTGGTGATCAAATCATTAAAAAGAGTGAGTGCTTTGGATACTTTGAATCAATCATACAAAATGACAGTGAAATAGATTGTGATGTCGTTAGCGGGATCCAAGCCAAGATGAATAAAGTTGAGAAACACATCTCATGTGTTGTGTGAGAAAAATTTTACTTAAACTTAAAGGTAAATATTGTAGAACAGTAGTAAGATCAACAATGATATATAGTACTGAATGTTGTCTTACAAAAATGAATATACAAATAAAATAAGTATCATAGAAATAAACATGCTAAAGTGAATGAGTAAGAATACATAAAGGAATAGAATGAGAAATGAGTATATCTACGAGAATGTTAGAATAACATCAATTGAAAAAAAACTCAGAGAGAGTCGGCTTAGATGGTTTGAACATATAAATCGTTAACTGATTAAAGCCCTAGTAATTAAAGTTGAGTTGTTGGACCTCGCTTATGTAAAAAGAGAGAGATGGAAACTAAAAAAGATATAATAAGAAATTATAAGAAGTGATCTTATACACTTGGTATTAAATAAGAATTTGTTAACTGATAGAGTGCAATGAAAATAAATGAACGATATAGCCGACCCTACCTAATGGGATAAAGGCTTGATTGTTGTTGTTGTTGTGTTGTTTTGATGGAAAAGCCAACAAAATTAGAACTCAAGGGCCTGGATGATAATAATAGAAACCAATAGGGAATACCCCACTAACCTCTGGAACCCACAAGTAATTTCCCTTTTTTTGGCTGTTGCCCATAGTTCATCAAATAAAAAATGATGCAGTTCATTGTATCTGCTTCTACAGGGCTAGCTGTCACAATTGTGATATTTGTGACCACCTGCTTAATGTCCTTGGTGATAATTATTGTCTGGAAACAAAAGATTATTTCAGCTGCCATTTTTCTGGTGTTCTTTGGAACTATTGAGCTAATGTATATCTCAGCTTCTTTCATAAAGATCCCTGAAGGGGGTTGGATTCCTCTTGTTCTTGCTATGATCTTTATGACTGTGATGTATATCTGGAACTATGGAACATTGCTTAAGCATGAATTCGATTTGCAGAATAAGGTCTCGGTTCAGAGAATATTTTCTTTAGGCACGAATCTCGGGATTGTTCGGGTGCCAGGCATTGGCCTAATTTACACGGATTTGGTGACTGGAGTTCCCCCAGTTTTTGGACACTTTGCTACTAATCTTCCTGCGTTCCATCAGATTTTAGTCTTTGTATGCATCAAATCAGTTCAGGTACCCTTTGTCCCTGATAGTGAGAGATTTCTGATAGGCAGGATTGGGCCCAAAGAACACCACATATTTAGATGCATTGCGAGGTATGGTTACAAAAATCTACGTGAAAACTACGATTTTGAGAACAGACTCGTATCACAGATTATTACATTTGTTGAGATGGAGGACATTCTGGCACAAGTAGAGAACGGGTCTTGTTTGTTTCGAGCTTTGGATGATGAAAGCCCAGATGTTCTATTTTCTTCTTCACCATCTGGTCCAAATGATGAAGGGACTACTGTATCTTCTGCAGATGTGCATCTAGTGAGGCCTGGGGATTATGTTGCTACTGAAGGCTTTCCCCAGAGGGAGGAAACCATGGAGATCTTAAAGGCAAAAGAATCTGGAGTGGTTTATATTACTGGGCACACTCATGCTAAGGCAAAGAGGTCTTCTTCCTTGATCAAAAAACTTTCCATTGATGTTGTGTATGCTTTCCTTAGCAAGAACTGTAGGGCGCCGCCGGATGTTCTCTCGAGTGTTCCTCACTCTCTGCTGCTTGAACTAGGTATGATGTACTATGTGTGAACAATAGTTTTCTTTTTCACAGGGTGTAAGAAGAATGTTAAAGGCAATCAAGTGTTTCTTTTTTAGCATTTGCATGCATATCATAAGTGTAAAATTATGAAATTATTGCTGAGTCGTTACCTAATAGCTTTAAGATTTTAGGTCAGTTGGTAATCGGAGATTTAATATGGTATTAGAGGTCTCAAGTTTGAATCCCTCAAAACCCCCAATAATTTGTTGCGTGATGTTGGCGATTAAGCTCACTTAACCAGTGGGAGCACAACAGAAATAAAATTAATGAAAATACTAACGATAGAATGATAAAAGAAAGAGACGAAATTTATATGGTTCAGCCTAGAAATAGGCTTACGTTTGTAGGAGAGGAAAAAAGAAAATCATTATCATTAAAGTTATAATACAAATATAATTACATATTGAGGCAAAATAAATTCTCAATCTTGATCTCAAATACACTTAATCTTACAACAAAATAATCCCTAAAGAATTTTTTTTATAGGAGGACAAGTGTCATTGGTCTCATATTAAGAGAATACAAAAATTAATATATGAATTACAATATTTGGTTGATCATTAAAACATGACCAAAATAGTACTAATTTTAAAAATAATAATAATAATAGTAAATAAATTATTTTAATTATTTTACATAAATTTTAATATAAAAAAATATATTTTACTTCTCATACTCAATAATTTTTAATAAAAATATAATTATTTCACATCTTAGATTAGAATATTCGATTTGAATATTTTGGTCTAGAATATAAAATAAAGTTGATATTTTTATTTTAAATTATTGAGTATGTAAAGTAAAATAATATTTTTTATATTTGAATTTGTGTAGAATAATTTAAAAAATTTATTTATTATTATTATTGTTGTTTTTTAAATTAGTACCATTTTGGTCTTGTTTTGGTCCTGTTTTGGTCTTCACGTCAAACAGGGCAGATTGAAAAAGAAAAATGATGTATGCCCAATTAAATTTCGCTGTAAAAGCAAAACAATATAAGATTTTTCTCGATCCATTACCTAGTAGTTAAGCTTTTAGGTCAGATGGTAATCAAAGTTTTAACGTAAATTATCGTACTTATTAATTAGAAATTTCTCAGTAGTTTCATGCCTTTGACTGCAAAATTCAATAATCACTTTGCATGTTGTCATCCACAGTTTGTATGTTTGGCCCAAGAGGAAGAAATGAAAATGACAGTGATGTGATAATAAAAAAATAAAATGAAAGTGATTTGTCAAATATTAAATTTATTGAAAAAAAAAATATTTGAAAAAAAAATATTTGAAAAAAAAAATGGTGACTTCAAGTCAATTTCAAGCATGTTGAGATTTAGCTCTAAATTTACTTTTAAATTATATATATTTCTAATATTATTTATTTTATGTAAAAGATTATATCATATTTATATATGATTATATTTCTATTATATTTAAAAAAATTTCATATATGTATATTTATATATATATTTAGTTAATTATAAGTTGAATCGATTTTATTTCAAGTGAGCTAATTTTAAACCAAAAGAAAATCAAATTAATTTAAAATTAAATAAAATATGAGCGAATTTTGATTTTCGCATAATATTGCCGCACCTAATTAGATATAAAATAAAATTAATTAATTTATTGAAAAATATAGGATCTGAAATAAAGTAATTATATAATTTTAAAATTTATCTAGAAAGAGATGTAAAATATTTGTAATTATTTTAAAAAAAAAATTAATTACAGAAAATTGTTTCATGATTTTTTAGTCATTTACCCAATGTAATACTATTTCTCTTAGGGGGCATTTATTTAATTGTTATCTTGACGTTATGTCATGTAATATAGATATCATGATATTTAGATGTCATTTTTTAATCAATAATTTTATAATCTTATAGAAGATTATTAATAGATTCATTAAATCAAGCGATTATTTTTTTAAATAACATAGATGTCAATAATAAAAACGGTAGATTTTAGTTAAAGTCGTCTCTCCTCAGGTCAAACGAGAATGATAATGTCGTTACAAAAAAAATAGGGGCAGTTATATGGGTGTCATTAAAATTTAATTATTTTATATATTTGATAGAATAAATAATATAAAAAGTTATTTTATTACTCTTAATATATAATCGCAAATGTTAAATTCATGACAGTGATTTCAGTTTATATTAGAGGAAATTTTTTTCATATTTGTAAGGAATTAGTGAAGGTAATGTAACAATGAATTTGAATCAAGACATCACTTCCAATTAGGGCGGGCATCAAATAGAATTCGATCGAGTTGATGTCAATTCGAAGTTAAAAATTTTAAATTTAAGTTAAATTTAATTCGATTAAATTAAAATTTATTTGATTTTAAAATAAATTGAATCAATTGTTAGTTATATTTTTATATACAAATTTATGTATACATATTTATGATAATTAAGTGTTTACATCGAGATTTGATGTTACATCACAGTCGTATATAAGGTATCAAAGGCTTTTCAAATTCCTTTTGCTTAATATTGTTCACAATATTTCTATTATCAGGTCTGATATTTGGTGTTATCGAGTTCGATATTTATTTGATGATGTTTGGCTATTCTAAATATCGATCACGATGATAGTTAGCAAAAATACATCGGCCACGATGTTGGGTCTCATTTGTGCCAGCCGCCGCACTTAACTAAATTCTGTTAGAGGAAAACTAACACGTTAGCATTTTCTTTAATATTGCCTGATCTTAGCGGTCTCATTTCCTTTAGCCTGAAAATAACATATTTTCAGTCATTTTTAGCCTTTTCCCAACGACCTAACAGTTTAAGAATCTATGTGTCATCATCTTAATACAGGCAACTATTTTCTTAATACTAGCAGTTACAGTCTGTTTAACATGCAAGCTATAGCTATCAGCTCGACTCACCTATAAATACTCCATTACAGCTACTCAAAAGAGAGAGAAAAGATTGAAAGATCGAGAGATTGAAAGTTCAAGTGATCAAATTATTTATACTCATTTCTTTTTTTGAATCTTTTTTTGTATTGGTCTCAGGACCAACTATTTTTGATCTGTAGTGAAAATTTTGAATATAAGGGAATTCGTCCCCAGACTACTTTACATTTGCAATTTTCTTGATGTGATTTTTTGCTTTTCTATACTTATAATTTTAACAAAAAATTTTACGTTTCACTGATTTTTAGTACTCCGTTCTCCTCTGTAAACACTATATATAATATGGCCTGTTTGTTTAGCAGATTAAAATTAATATAATTTAATTTTAAACAAGCATATCATATCACATAGTTATTTTATTTTATATCTTACACATATATTAAAATAATAACTAATTTATATCACATTGTATATCTTAATATAATAACTAATTTTATTTTATATTATTCATAATTTTTAATAAAAAATATTTTTATTTAAATTTAATTTTAAATTAGTTAAACATTAAATTTTACGGACAAACAAGCTTTATAAAGTATATAAATAAAGTTTGTTAAATATATTTTAAAAAAAATTCTATATATATATTTGTCCAATTATCCAGTTAATCATGTATTTAAGTGATTTGATTTTGAATGCGCAAACTTCTAGCTATAAAAAATTAATTTGTTTTGAATTAAATAAAATGCTAGTGGATTTCAATTTTTTTGAAAAATGCTGCCAGTATTATTATTGCATGGGGGTATTATTGTAAAAAATTGTCTTAATAATAATAATAATAATAATATTATTATTATTATTATTATTATTACTATTATTATTATTATTACTATTATTATTAGCGGTTATTCCATTTAGGCCTGAGTTTTACTCGACTTATCACATGTTCACAATTTTAAAAATATGCCAAACAGCTTCCCAAAATTTACTGTATAGATCACTGTGGTCCTTAATATTTATAAAAAGCTTCTAATAAGGTCAAATTAAATATCTTCAGTTAAACATTCCGTTAAATTAAAATTTTAATTAAAAAATCATAAATTTTTTTAATGTAAAATTACAATTGTACCTCAGCTGGTCCTCCCACGTGCGGACACCCGCGCAGAGGCAGTTGCGTGCACCGCTGCACGAGCCAGCGTCCGCACGCAAGTCACTGCAACGCGCGGCCCCGTGCGCGGACTCCCGGGCCTAAGGCATCCACGCGTGGGTGTTAGCTGCACGCGGCCCCGCGAGCGGATGCCCGCGTGCAAGGCATCCAAGAGCGGGTCGCCGCAGCGTGCAGTCCCGCGCGCCGGCGATGCTGCGGTCCCGCTGCCCTATGCACTGGCGTTTATGCGTTGGTCGCCGCAGTGCGCGCCGGCACCAGCAACACTGCGGCGACCTGTGCGCCGGTGCCGTGCGCGTGGACGAATAAAATAAATTAATTAATTATTTTATAAATTATATTGAATATAAAATAAAATTAATTAATTTATTAAAAATTATGGTGGGAGAGGGATAGTGGATGGGGCGGGTGTCTTGAAATATACTTTGAAGAATTATATTATAGATGTAATTAATAGATAATTTTAATTCAAAATATCAGGAAGAACATGGATTAAAAAAATAACATGGTTAAATGTTTTTTTTTTTATTTTTTATTTTTATAACATGGATAAATGTTAAATATGATATCTTTTGCATTTTCTTGTGGTCCTTGATTCCTTGATCATGTGTGCAATGAACTTTTCCCTTTTAATTCCAATTTATCATTTTTTATGCATTATTTTATTGTTTTCATCATATCAAACCTTTAAAACTCAATCTTCATTATTATAGCATTTTTAGGGCCGTTTGGTTGACCACGTCAAGCGGTTCCAGGCGGGGTGAAGTCGGTGAAATTAATTAGCTAAATAATTTGGATTCATCTGATGAATCTGAATCCATTTTAGAAGCATGAAGTGGCTTTGAGGCCACGAAGATGAATCTAAATCCATTTTAGAAGCATGAAACAGCTTTGAGGCCACGAAGCCGAAACCACCGAAAATATGATTTGAGACTCGCGATCGCTTATTCTCTTTTCCTGAATTTTTCAAAAGGAAGATGGACATGCCTTTAAAGGGGGCTATCCTAGAGGGATCTGATTGCTCCTTTAGGGCTCAAATCTGATCCATTCTCATCTTCTACATATCTGCAACCTTCAGCTTGTATGTTACTCCCAGCTACCTCTCTGCTCCTCAACATTGTTTCTTACCCCTACTTCAAGATAAGAAAACGAAGGAAAGCACTAGAAAAGTTAACGTTTGCATTATTAGCTTTGTTGCCACATTTGATCATCATCCTCATCGTCATCTCTCCTCCTTCCCCTCCTCCAGCCCTAGCTTTGTTTCACAGGCAAGGTTCATATGTTCAACTCTTATTACTTTGCCCTATTTGGCGCGAGCACCAAAATAGGACCAAAATGGTACGAATTTAAAAAACAACAATAATAATAATAAATAAATTTTTTAAATTATTCTACACAAATTCAAATATAAAAAATATTATTTTACTTTACATACTCAACAATTTAAAATAAAAATATCAATTTTATTTCACATACTAGACCAAAATATTCAAATCGAGTATTTTGATCTAAGATGTGAAATAAAGTTTATATTTTTATTAAAAACTATTGAGTATGTGAAGTAAAATATTATTTTTTATATTAAAATTTGTGTAGAATAATTAAAATAATTTATTTATTATTATTATTATTATTATTTTTTAAATTAGTACTATTTTGGTCTTGTTTTGGTCCTCGCGTCAAATAGTTACCCAATAAATGTCAAATTTAGGGACGAATGACTTATCTAGTCATCCTTCTAAATTAAGCAAATTATGTTTCTTATGAATTTATAGAATTTCTTATTCCTTCTCTATTTTACTTGTTATAAATTTATGGAACATATTGCTATCTAAATTAAGTGAACTTCACCTTTCAAAAAAAATTAAATGAACTTCATTTCATTTTTGATTGCTCTATATATAATACATATTTTATCTGATTTTGATCAATGGTTTAACATAATTGATATTTTATGCATGATATATTTTTGTTCTAATTTTGTATGCTTGTTTTTATGCAGATTTTTAGGATTACTTCTCAGATTATTTCCTATCATTAAAGCTACTAATATTGATCAGGCACATTAACACTATAGATATAATTTCTGGTCTCAGACCTAAATTATATCAATTCTTATCTTGTATATAGTTATCTTTATTTTGGCATATTTTATTTGAATTATTGTTGAATCAAATGTTGGGTTATATCGGTGGGAATGCCCACTTATGAGTCATGTATGTATTTTATTTCCAGTTCAAGTCAGTTGGAGTCAGAAAGATTCAATTGGAATCAAATCGAGCTCGATTTGAGCCCAATTTGAATCCTTAATGGGTTAATTATGTTATTTGAAAGGAAAGGGCATATTTGCAAAAAGGGATAAAATAGCAGATCAAACTGCAATTTCTCCCCTAAATCCCTAAGTATAAATGAAACAGTTTTAAACTTAAATTTTGTTTGGATAAAAAGTGACTTGAAACTAGTTTTGAATCTACTTTAATTTATTTTTGTTTGGATGAATATTAATTTAAAAACTACTTCATCTCACAATAAAATTTCAAAAATAATAAAAATACATAAATTTTATAATAAAAGTAAATAAAAAATATTTATTCAAAATTTTATAATTTATTTGAATATTATTAATTTAAAATTTTCACGAGGTTATATATCAAAATTTGAGATATTTAATGGATGTAGTTATGAGTCAAAAGATGATTTGTTATTATTCTTTAAATTTTGAATTTATCAGATTTAATTATCCCTTAATTTTAGCCTTAAGAAAAATACTAAATTTATCCCCAGATATATTTTTCTAAAAATCTGAGAAAAAAGAAGCGATCGCGAGTCCGAAACCACCTTTTCGATGGTTTCGGCTTCGTGGCCTTGAAGCCGTTTCATGCTTCTAAAACGAATTCAGATTTATGGGATGAATCAGAATTGTTTGGCTAATTAATTTTATTAAATCGTCTTTGTCCCGCTTGAAACGGTCAATCAAACAGTCCCTAAATGCTCAATTGGCTCCCGATCGGCAGAGGCAACCAGCGCCTGAATGCGGTTCGCTCACTTGGTCTCAACCCACATCGCCGACTCTGCCGGACTCGGCGGATTGCGTCGCCGGCCATGCGTCCATGCATCCAACCGCCGGCCACGACTCCAACCGCCGGCCACGACTCCAACCGCCGGCCACATCTCCAATCGCCAGCCACGTTGTACACAGAGCACGCAAAACGCCTTCTTCTTCTTCCTAGCTACCTATAAATCTGTGGGCTGCGGCTTTGTTAGGGGGACTGGATTTTCCTGTGAGAAGAACATCTTCTTCATCGGCTGTTCGATCTCGACGTAAGTGGCGTCGATTTCTCGCCGACATGGCAGCAGGTGGCTGCATTCGGCATTTTCTCCTCTGATCGGAGCCGAGCAGGAGACTGCGGCTTCGTTCAAGGACGATTCAGAGATCCGGACAGGTGGTCACGAATTTCATCGTCGGCACGGCAGCAGGCGGCTGCGTTCGGCGTTCTTCCATTGATCGAGCAGAGCAGGTGGCTGCGGCTTCACTTCGAGAACGATTCGGCTTGGTTTGAGGTTTCGGCAGGGGGCTGAGGCTTCGACTTCGAGATTCGATTTTCCTTAGTTTGCTTGTAGTGATTCCTAATTTTTCCAATCCCTGTTGCTTGTTTTCCCTATTTCAATTTCATGGTACTATTATGATGATATTTCTAGTTTCTGATGCTGCCATTAAATCCTGACTTCCTCCATGCTCTTAAGTAGAATTTCATTTCCTGTAATGTCTTGATCTCATGCCATTGTTTTCGCATAAGTTCTAGTTGAAACTGAGTTTCACGTACTTATTATTGAGAGTAAAACTCATATTTGGTGAAGGTTTTGATATATTAAAATTTTGGATAAATTATCATGTGTAGGAATTTCAAGGTAAATGTGTATGCGGTAATTCATCTTGGGGCTCGAAAGTTTATTATCTTAATTGTATAAGTTTGTTTGAATTTGTTTGGATAGCATTTTAATCATCTCAAATATTTCATGATACTTATGTGAAAATACAAATATTTATATTTAATATAATTTAAAAAAAATTAGTTTAATCTCCTCTTTATTTGTATTTAGTCATTTAAATATATACATATAAATCTAAGCACTAACTTAATATTAGTAGCGTTAGGATCGCCTTAAAAGCGACTCCCGCGCTGCATCAAATATCCACTCAATTAATATCATTCAATACAAGAAGGATTCCTCTGCTATCTTGTCTAATTCTCTCTATTGCTTTGTTCCTTTAATAAGACTCATGAATATAGATTTTTGTTCCATGACACTAGCAGATATTCATCATTTTGCCTATTTCTTTTTTTTTTTTGAAAATCATTGATTCTATCTTTTTAGAAACTAACTTAACAATTTATTTAGAAGCTGGTTTATTCTCATTGGGTAAATATTTTCTCTCTTTTCATTACCTATTAATTTTCTTTTTAGGTATGAAAGCTAAATTATTTAATTGTATTTACTATCATTTATTACAGTGTTGTTACAAAAAAAGCAGAGAAATTGAAGCCTCAGAAGTATATAGATGTCAATAATATTATTAATCAACCTGCAATGATAGAGGTTAAAGTTCCAAGTGGAGAAGTTGGAAAAAGATTAAATAAGTTTAGTGAAAATGAGGTTAAGCAACTTTCTGAGTCCTTTTGTTGCCAGAGAATTATCTTTTTATCTTTCAATCAAGGCGTCAAGGGAAGTCAAATGGGAGCTTGATATTTTCTTTTCGATGGACGTGATGAAGAAGATCAAGAGGCTTACGCTCACTCTCCCTCCTAGTACATTACAATGCAAAATTTTCATGTTAAAGATTTGTTCAATATGAAAAACCAGTTGCACTAGTAAAGCCAAAGATTTATATGCAGTGGCTAAAATTTGCTGAAGAGCCAACAACTGAGTTGAAGTTAAGAACGCTTGGGAAAAATGCAAAGATTCGTTATAGAAAATTTAAAAAACTAAAGAAAAAAAAATTATGCAAAACTTTATTTTTTATTTGTGTTATTTTATTGTGGGTAACAAAATTATGATGTTAATGAATCTGTTTGTGAATACAAAATGCCATTCAGATAAAACTAATTTATATGTTTGCTTGGTTGAACAAAAAATGGAATTGTTATCAATTATTTATGAATCTGTTTTTATTTTAAGATTTTGTTATTCTTAGGAATAATGATTTTAAAATAATAATTTTACCACAGGTTCTAGCCCCCTGTTTATTGCTTGGGTTTTTTCATCTTTATAATAATAATTTTATTATTTACTTATTAAGTTAATTGTACAATATTTATTGCTATTCATCTATGTTCTTTTATTATTTATTTTGAGGTAATTAACTATTATTTAAAGATGATTTGGTATAAATTTATTCTTTAATGTTATAAGTGCTAGATGAAACCATCTTCTTCCGACTCTGTGGATACAATTGAGTTTTATCAAATAATTATTGAAGACATATTAACCTCTAAGACAGTATTAGCTTATTTAGATGATGAGTGTTCATAGAATATAAGAATATTCGGACCAATGTTTACTCAATATTTATCCGATGTCAAATATATAAATGAAATTTTGAATGGTAATCTAGATAGAATGTATTAAATATTTAGGATGGCAACGCTAGCATTGATCAGATTAATGTTCCATTTGGTATCTCATAACTTATTACAAGATTTCAAACATGTTATTGTTGCTGAACATTATTCTTGCAAATTATAAGCCAAGTAACTTCAATTTGAAAAGGAGCGGAATTTTATCAACAGTCAATTGAGACTATTAAATGTTATTTTTGAATTATTTTAAAGGCAATATTCTTAACTACTGATAAATTTATTATATTAACTACACAGGCTCTCTTAGTATGTAAATATGTCAAAAGGAATTCAAATTTCTATCCATTCTTTAATATGTTAATTTTTAAGATATATGCATAGTTTTGGTTATTTTAATTTATTATTTCTGTAAAATTTTAGTACACTTATAATTTTTTATGTTAAATAATATGTAGGATTAGATAGGTGCTATTAATGATACTCATATTCTTGCTATTATACCTAAAGAAGATGTGTATCAATACTATAATAGGAAAAGGTACATATCTCAAAAATGTGATAGTTGCTGTGAATTTTGATAGACAATTTATTTATATTAGCAATTGATGGGAGAGTTCAGTAGCAGATATCCGAATTTTGAGGCATGCGTGTGAAAGAGTTGGTTTCACTCTATCTGATGGTAAGTTGGTTATTTTAAAATAATAAAAAAATTTATGTACATATATGTATTTGATTGAGACTATCACTAAAATCTTTTACTTAATTGAAATAGGTAACTGTTATTTGGTTGATAGCGGCTATGCAAACAACAAATTTATCTCTCTATTTAGAGGATTAATATATCTGGCTGAATTTGAGCTCAATGCTCATAGAAATTATACTGGACTTGAAGAAATATTTAATTATCGGCATGCCCAGTTAAGAAATACAGTTGAGAGAACATTTGGTATTTAGAAAAATCAAATGATTTAAAAATATGAGGTATAGCAGTTTTTTTTGGGTAAAAAATCCAACTATTTTTTTTTTAATTTTATTGTTAGATTGAGCCTCTTTGTATTAATATTCAACCAAACAGAAATAAATAAAAATAGATTCAAAATTAGTTTTGAATTATTTTTTATTCAAATAAAATTTAAGTTTAAAACCGTTTCACTTATTTAAAATTATTTCAAATTTTGAATATTTTTTTAAAGTTAAATTCACTGCCAAACAGTCCCTTAATTTATTAATATTATATATTAATCAAATCCCCATTAAAGCATAAAAACGTCCCGGCCCATTAATAGCCATTTGAAATTTCAATAACAAAACCCCTTTTTGGTTTTCAAAAAAAAAAAGAAAAAAACTTTTTTTCTAATTATTTACAAATTTACTGATTATTTTCTCTGATTCGATTTAACACAAGATTCAGTTCAAAAGCAGACCAACTCTAATCCTGACCGTTGGATCCCTGCTCGGCCTTGATGATCACCGGAAGCCCCCCGCCGGCCTCCACCCGCAGCCGACTCATATACCTCCTCACCTCCTCTGCGATCATATCCCGCATCATCAACACCACACAAGGATCCTTCAGCTCATCTTCCCACCGCCTTCCCGCCCCTCCACCGCCGTCACCGGCTGCCACGGCGGCGGTGCTTTCGCCCGGTGGGCTGAGCGACAGCGCCGTCTCTGGATCCGCCGTGCTAGAATCCTCCCTCAGGCACTGCCGCTTCCCTCCCGACTCCGATTCCGACTCCTCCGGACCGGACAGAGCCGAGACGGACGCCGACCCTGACGCTACCGCTGCCGCTCGGCGGCGGCGGCGGCGGCGGCGCAGAGTGGAGTTCCAGTGGTTTTTGATAGCGTTGTCGGTGCGGCCGGGGAGAAGGCGCGCGATGGTGGCCCACTTGTTCCCGTACCTGGCGTGCGCGGCGACGATGACGGCGTCCTCCGCCGGGGAGAAGGGGCGATGGTGCACCTCCGGGCTGAGCTGATTGCACCACCTGAGACGGCAAGATTTCCCGGATCTGCCGGGAATCCCGGCGCTGATCACCGTCCAGTTCCTTGCGCCGTGCAGCTCCACTAGCCTCATCAGCATCGCGTCCTCCTCGGGGCTCCACGATCCCTTGATCTTCTCTTCCGATTCTCCCATTCTCGATCTCCTCCCCCTTCTCCCCTTCCTCCCCTTCCTCCCCTCCCCTCCCCTCCCCCTGTTTATAAGATTAGGGTTTCAGGGGAAAGGGGGGAGGATTTCATTCCTTCCGTCGTTCGTTCGTTCGTTCGTTTGTTTGTTTGCGGGTAGAGAGAGAGAGAGACAGAGAGAGAGAGAGACAGAGAGAGAGAGAGGGGTGAGTTTGCCAATTCCATTCAACAACCGTTTCGCTTTTTACTGACACAGTTGGTTGGCTCGCTGGCGTGAACCGGCCAAACCGGTCATTAATGTAACGATGCCACCTGAACCGCGTGGGATGAAACGGTCGAGTCCGGTTTAATGCCGCATTAATTGGTCGGGCGGGGCGGCGACTGGTGCCGTACATTCATACTGTTGAGAGTGGTCGTAACTGGTGACGTGTCGGTAACCGTTGAATTGAGAATAATAAGAATAAATACAAATTGGTCCACAATTATGACTCATATAACACTTTGATCTCTCATTTTTTTTTTCAGTTTTATTTAATGAAATTTGTTTAAGTCTTCCTTAATACGTCAATTATCTAAATTTTATTTTTGACTATTTTAACCTATTAACTATTATAAATATTAGAATAAAAATAAAAAAATCTTTTATCATCATCAATAGAGATAAAATACACAAAAAATATTAAATATTATTTTACACTTATTAATTGTTACAAACTATTGAACACTAATGAAAAATTATAAATAACTGTTAATAGTAAACTTATTTAAAATTTTAATATTATTGATTGAAATTATGCTAATAATTTTTAAAAGATAAATTTTAAAATTGAGAAGTCGAAATACATTTTATATTATAAAGTAACATAATTTTTATTAAGCAATTACATAAAGTTCACGAAATTAAAATAGTATATAGTATGTCTAGTTAAAAATATTCTCCAAACAAAATATAATATTGAAATTAAATTTATTTAAAATGATTTATATATTTAAATTTAAGTCAAACATGACATACTTCATATTGATCTATATAGTCAAATTAGAAACCTAAGAATACACAAATAAAATAAAATTATTATAACTCAAACTCATAATTAATTCGTATATTAGAATTTACCCCAAATTATAAGTTGGAATAACTAAATTCAAAATTTTATTTTGAATTTAATGATAGTTATTAATTTTGATCATGTGTTGTCATTTTCTTTTTATAGAATTATCTTTTATATTCATTATATTTATTTAAAATTATAATTGTCAGATTTTTTTTATATTTTTATGGGCTTTTACAAGTATACATGTTACTTCAAAATTTTATATTTACATAATAATAATTCAAATCAAAATTTTAACTCTCATTCTCACCCATTAATTTTAATTTAGATCTTTGTTTTATAAATATAAAATTTTTATTATGTATGTAAAAATTCTTATCTTTATTATTTTCTTTCATTCCACTTCTTTATTGATTATAAAATGTGACATATTATCTATTTTAAATATATTTTAATAAACACTCTATACAAAATATTTTAGGAATGGACTTAAAAGAAGCATTAGAAAATATTGATCTAAATGAAATACGCTTTATTGGTGAGGGACCAATGACTAATTGCCCGCAGTGTGAGATTGTAACGGCTTAACGAAAGTCAAACCGTTGTAAGGGTGGCGTGACGGCGTTATCCTAACCGCTTGTCGTGGCTAAATCCACGTAGCGTAATGATTAACGACGATTTCGCATTGTAGCCGTTGGATCGGCGGCGTACGAACAACTGCGATTGGACGGCCGGTAATCCGTTACGGCGTTTGGCTAACGTGGTCTACGGC
This sequence comes from Apostasia ramifera, assembly GCA_019297695.1. Taxonomy (NCBI): domain Eukaryota; kingdom Viridiplantae; phylum Streptophyta; class Magnoliopsida; order Asparagales; family Orchidaceae; genus Apostasia; species Apostasia ramifera. The sequence continues at coordinate 11,917 of JAEMOT010000499.1, read as the reverse complement.
CGTCGTCAGGTGGGGAAGTGGCAACTGGGAGGGCGGGTTGTCAACGTCGTCCGGTATTTGGTGACGTGGCAAGTCAGGTATTGCTGTTGAGGGTGGGCCAGCTGGGCGCCAGCCGCCAACCAACGGCAGGCAGGAGCCTTAAATTTTGAAATATGAAAATAAATAATCATAAATAAATAAATAATTGAAATAACTGAAAGAGATTTTTATTAAAAAAAAACAAATTACGCTCAGGTCCCTGAGTTTAACGCTTCATATCGCACAGATTCACATTTTTAAAATTATAACATCGAATCCCAGAGTTTTAATAAAATATCAAATTAGTCCTTTTTTATTTTTTTATTATTAAATTTTTTTAAAATTATCTTTTTACCCACTGTCATTCTCTCTCTCCTCTCGATAAAAATAAAGGGGTAGGGATAAAACTGTAATTTTTAATTATAAAAATTTTAAAAATACTATTTGATAATTTATTAAAACTCAGAGACCCCAATATTATAATTTTAAAAACGTAGACTTATGCGATATTAAGCGTTAAACTCAAGGACCTGGACATAATTTACCCAAAAAAAGAACTAAAAGAGACTCTTAAATGTATGCCATCCAAAATTTCTATTAACATATCCTCATCTAAATTTTTTTTATTTATATATGACTCAATTAAAATTTTTCTATTCATATATTTTAAAATTTTTAAATGTCATGTGGATAAATAATAAAACTTTGAGTCATTAAATATAAATATAAAATTTTCGATTATCACGTTATAAATATAAAATATTTCAATGATACGTATAGACGTATAAATCTTCTAAGTGATACGGTATCTATATAAAATATTTTTAAGTGCTAAAATGTAAAAAATAAATAAAATAATATGTGCAAAAAAATTTTTGGCGTGACATATATCTAAAAAAGCCGCTAACCGAAGGTGAGCCGTGCGTTTTGGTCAAAAAATGAAAATAATTAATATATAATTAAAAATGAATTTTGCACTAATATTTTGATGAACTGAAATTTTAATTTACTGAATGATCAATTAATGATGCTCAAATTCACTTTTAAATTATGTATTAGGGCCTGTTTGTTTGTAAGATTTAATTTTAATAAATTTAAATAAAAAAAATATTAAAAATTGTGAATAATGTGAAATAAAGTTAATTTTTATGTTGGAATATGTGAGCGACATGACATAAAGTTAGTAATATGTGTAGGATATGAAATAAAATAAATTTTTAATATTAAATTTTATATGTGATGTAATATAGCTGTTTAAAATTAAATCAAATTAATTTTGAATTGTAAAACAAGTAGGGGCTTAATCATAATTTTTTATGAATGTGCAATAAAAACTCATTTTTATATATATTTTTATTGTCAATTTTATTTGTATATATATTTTTTATTTCAAAATAGTTATTGTTAAAAAAAAACTCCTATAAATATTTAATTTTTCACTAAGAATATTAGTTACACGAAATAATAAATTGCTTATGTGATCTGAGAGATCAAAAATGCAATATTGCATCACTTTAACCCTAAGGTTTAATTTAATAAATTGATATCCCCTTTCATTTATATTAATCAAGTTACCAATAAAATTTTTATTATATCTTTATTGTATATGTGATGGCCATGGCCGAGAGGATGAGAAATAATTATTAGGGTCATATTTGTTTGACAGTTAAAAATTAATTTAGTTTAATGTTAAATAAGTATATCACATCACATATAAAATTTAATATTAAAAATTAACTTTATTTTACATCCTACACATATTACCAAAATAATAACTAACTTATATCACATCCCTCACATATTCTAACATAATAATTAATTTTATATCGTATTTCTCACATATTCCAACATAATAATTAACTTTATTTTACATCATTCATAACTTTCAATAAAAAAAATATCTCTATTCAAGTTTAATTTTAACTTTATTAAATTAAATCTTACAAACAAACAGGCCCTAGGTAATATTGTAAGAGAAGGGAAGCACTAGACCAAAATGTGACTGTGGTGGGCTTTTGGGCTGATAAATAATAGTGGAGAAGCAAATGAATGAATAGTCCCACGTCAAAAATAGAGGGGAGATCCTAAAATTTATAAATAGAAAACATTGATCCCAAATAGCAGAGAAGTATTTTGAGGTAAAATCATGAAACGAATAATAAAAAATTTTCATTTGCTTGAATTAGAGTGGTACTAGGACAAGTGACTTTCTAGAAAGTACTTAAGTGATGTTGTTCCCAAAAATCAAGGCGGATAATATTTTTATATTTAGATCACGATATATTATAATATAGTATAAAACAAACCTCCCGTAGTATGATGTAATTCATTATGACGGCCGTGGCCAAAGCAGGCAGAACCTGGTGGCCTATGACTGTGGTGGCCGAACAGAGCGGGAAATAATTGCCGAATGATATACTAAACAAAGGTGGCCTATGACTGTGGTGGCCGAAGAGAGCGAGAAATAATTGTCGAATGATACACTAAACAAAGGAATCATTGGAGCAATACATGACTCCTGACGGACTTCCTAGATTTATAAATATTAGTGAGGAGGAAATAAAAATGAATTATTCCACATAAAAAAGGGAAAGGAGTTCTTAAATTATATAAGTAAATAATGCGATCTCAAAGAGTAGATGCGCCTTTTGGGGAAAAAAATCATGATGCTAATGATGAAAATTTCTGTAGTTAAAGGTGCTTGAGTTGGAGTAGTACTAGAATAGATGATCTCCCGAGAAATATTTAAGTTATATAGTTCTCCAAATTCAAAATAGATAATATATTTAGATCATGAAATATTATAATATATTTTTTAAATTATCTTGACTAATCATAAAATAATATATAAAACTATCAAACCCATAACGTAGAGTAATTATTGTGCAGTTTATTTTGTTTATTTCTAAAACTTAATTAAAACAATAAAATAAGAGTAACTTATCAATAAATTTATAAAAAAAAATGTACATATAGATCTATAAGTTCAATAAATTATACCTCAATAATATGTATGCAACAATTCAAAATACATGATTTAAAAAACTCATAAACCTATAAATAATTACTTAATTTATATTATTCTTATACAATTTCATCTTTATCATCCTTTTCTTTTATTTTATATTAATAATTTCCCCTAAATATGCATAAATTATTCAAGTAAAGCAAGGGATCTACTCATCAACCAGCACTCAACATGATCGTATACACATCACTCAAAAGTTCAAAGTAGTTAAACACGATTAATCAAGATCTTGAATAAACACACCCAAATATATGAAAGAATTTAATCCAATTTCTAGGCAAATACTTTTCTAGATTTCATCTAATATGTATGACAAACAATAGCCTCGAAATACACTACATGACAAGCCTAAATAAATGAAGGCATCCTCACACACACTCCTACCGCAATAAATCTCGACTCAATATATCCTAACTGATGGACGACTACCTTCCTTGTCTTCGAATATACATTTAGTCCAGCAAGCAAACACACGATTTCTTGGAATAATACAAAATTTTTATATAGTGGATCACTTATTCCCCTTCTCCACAACTCTTTTCTCTGCATAAAATTCCATCAATAAAACAATATTGATTAGAATCATAAGTTGAGTAAGACAGATGGACGTAGATTCTGAATAATCACATGTGTTCTCTTGATTGTTGCTAAACATCACCATCTTTCATATTATTCATGATCGACATTTTTACATAATATTCTCATGTCTTTCTTGAGCCTATGCACACATCGAGCACTAACAGCAAAGAAAGCAAGCTTTTTGTTCTAGTGACTACCTATAAGTATTAATTGATGCCACCTACCTTATAACTCATATGCTTGTTGTTGAAAAGACAAAAGTGAATTTGAGTTCTTAACATTTTACTATATACACCCTCAGAAAATAGCGACAATGGGATTCTTCTGTCTTTTCTACTCTCTCAAGCACTCTAATTCAAGTCGATGATAATCAATAAGCAATAAGCTACATCTAATTCTCTTTCCTCATCCAAGCTACTTATTTCTTCGAGAAAATGGAGTTCCCATAGAATTAGAAGAGGAACCTCGATCAATCATTCTCAGGCCTCGTTTAGTTCTAGAGTTAAATCTTGGATAAAAGAAAAAAATATTTTATCTTATAAGTTTAATAAAAAAAAATTAATTTAATATTAAAAAGTGTGTAAAATATAAAATAAAGCTAATTTTATATTTATATTAAATACGAAATAAAGTTAATTTTTATAATTGAGATTTGTCTTGGGCAAAAAAAAAAGCTCAAATCAAGCAAGCCCTCAATGTCGATTCTAAACTATCTTCATATATTTTTTTCTTCGTTGTAACAAACGTAGGAATCTTGTACTCTTCAATATAAAGTAAAGTATCTATTTCTCCCTCCATATCGTAAATCAACAATCACCACTCACATGATGTACTTTAAAGAGTAGTTGCTTGTGTAAACCAATATTTTCATTAAAAATGATTGACTAAAAATAAATCTATGAATCGACGTCTTTTCAAAAAGAAATGGTGAGAAATCATCAAACCGTGAGAAAAAGTACTTCCATATCTCTACTGCCTACAATTAATTGATCCTAAATGATTGATCAATTTCCTCGACTATTGTTTTGGTTAGAGTTCTTCTATCTCAAAACTAGAATACTTGAGGAAAAAAAAAGTATATTTTGATAAAAAATCCAACATTAACAATCAGTAAATAATGTAAAATTCTAACTAAATTCCAATCTTGGCAGATATGTTGTGGTTCTTGAGATCTGAGGGCATTGAAGAGGTAAGGGCAAAATGATGACTTCTTTAGGTTTCTAATCCAAATAAATTTAGACAATTCAACACAAAAGCCAATTTAATTTAATTTATCAAAAAAAAAAAGAAAAGACAATTTAAGAGAAAAGTCAATTTGGCAATTAAGGGTAAAAAAAAAAAGGAGTTTTGGGTTTGTGAAATGAGGGAAAGATTAGAGGCCATCAAGCCAAGTAACATTAGATTATTCCTTTCTAAATTTATTTCCTTAGTTGGGTACAAAGACTAAGCACTCAACACTAGTGCTAATTTCGGTCTTTTAATGGGTCAAATCGAGTTTCAGAACAATTTGTTGTAGATTCAATCGATAAATTTGGGTAGGGTCTCAATTTAGATGTGATCAAAGATTATTCCATAATTGAGTCGAATTCAAGATGGGTCTAATTTGGGCCTATAACATATTATTTTCACAAAGTCATTATATATCTCAAGTTATAAACCATAATTTATAATAACTATCAAAAATATTTAACAAAATAATTTAAGATTTTTATGAGATAAATTTAAAAAATCAAAATCAATTTATATTTCTTCTTAACAAATGCAATCTCCAAAGTTGATTTTCTTTAGTACTTTTCATCCAAAATTTAAGAGTATTTTGTTGAAGGCAACTTAACATTCAACAAATATATAAAAAGCAAGACACTATCTTATAAAGTTGCACAATACTATCCTTGTTGGCTAGGCTCAATAATTGATGTTTTACTATTATAATATGAATAGATTAATTACTACAAACTCCATACACAATATAGTTTTAGCTATTTTGCAATAGGCTTGAGGCCCTAAATTATTATATATGTATTTCGTATTTAAGATTGGGTTTTAAATGGATCAAATCGGCTTTGATACCACTTAACTACATGCGTCTGAATATAGGTTATAACTCGAGTCTATTCAACCCACTGCACTAATCTATGATCAAAATTTAGGAAAATTCGACAATCACAAATGAGAATATATGCACGAAGTTTGACAAAAATATGATTCTATGAGGTGAAAGGTGGCATTACACAACCAAATCTATTAAATTTATTAAAAAAAATTAGTTTCAAGTCGACCTAATTATTGGTCAAGTGAGTTTGACTAATTGAGCTATAAATTTTTTGGTGAGTTTATTGAAGTTATTCAATTTGATTAATTTGCATATTGTTTGATTGGTTTAACTATGATTTTAGCCTTCTATCACAAAAAAATATGATTTTATTCATATAAAAGGTTTTTTTTATGACGATGAGTAAAAAGATAGGAAGATCGAACCGAACCTATTAATTTGTTTATTAATCAAAGTTGAGTTTTTTATAGTCAATTTGATTTGTTTATTTATTGGGTTAGATTCGAGTTGAACTAATTAGTCAGATGAAGACTTAATCTCGATTCAAACCTAGATCTCAGGACTCATTATACCATGTACAAGAAATTTGAGTTATATGTTGTAATTAGTGTGAGTTGCCCACTTTTGGCTCATCCCAACTCCAAGGAAGGCAGTTTCTCATTGTCTTCAACCACTTCACATTTTTGTAATATTTTCTTTTATTTCATTCACATTGATATTTTAAAATTCAAGCTAATGAGTTGGTGTTTTGTTGATTTCATTGTTGTTGATTAAACCATATATATATATTTATATTCCTTCATAAAGTTTTTTTTTTATAAGTTCTTCATAAAGTTTCTCTCTTCTAAAATTTGCTTAAATAATTACATTGGAGTACATATATATATATATATATTATGGATGAATTTAATGTTATTTATGTATATCTAAATCCTTAGATCATATGTATCAATTTTGTTAAATCTCTGCTTATTGACTTTATGCTCAAGCTTATAAGTTTTGATCTAAAAATAATTTTATATTATAATACGCTCAAATTTATTCGCTTTACAATATAAAATTTAATATAGTATTTTTTTAAAGTTTACGCTGAAGATAAATGAGGGACACGAGGATCGAATTTGAGATTTTTTGTTTTTAATATTATGTTAAATTTTCAATTAATTATCAACTCATGACCTAAAAGCTTAAGTTGTAAGTTATAGTTCAAAAATAATTTATAGATTAATCACTTTGACTTTATCAGTCTCATTAAGTGTTTGTTAACTTGGCTAATCATAGCTCAATAAAAGCTAATTTAATTTTGCCATAAAAATTATAAACCTATTCTAAGATATATGTATGATAATAAATAAAATTAGTTATATTAAAAATTATATATATAAGATGTGAAATAAAATTGATTGATATATTAAAAAAAATATAGAACATAAAATAATACATATTTTTTATATTAAAAATTATATAAAATATAATAAAATTTAATTTAATATTATTTTTTAATTTTTATATTAAAAAAATTATTTTAATATTTTGTATGACCAAAATAAGTGGTTATATAGTATAGCCTTTTTTATGTTAGTTAAAATTTAAAAATGATTAAGATATTAATGGCTCCATTCACAAATTGAATTATTAAATTTATCTTTTTTTAAATCACTATGATATTTAACAATTTGAGTAATTAATCTCATCGAGCACAAAAAAAATTAAATTTCTCTCCAATATCTTAACTTCGGAGTTACATTATTTCACTTGGTTGCTAATTATAACAAGTTATATTTATTTTTTGCCTAACATTGTATATTGGGCTACAAACGAATCTAATTTGAGTCGAGTTTAGTCATGTTTTTGTTTACATTTGCTTGATATATTTTTGTTCAAGTTTGTTCGTAAATAAGTTAAAAATTTTACTACTAAATAGCAGAGTTTATTTGTAAAATAACGAGTTCAAGTTCACAGATTAAAAGTTATTCACGATGATCAACCGAGAATTCTTAAATCCTAAAACCGTATTTAGATCATAACGTAATTTTAACAAGGCATAATTAAGATAAGTAGCCAAAATTAAAAATCACAAAATATGTCCTAGGAAGGAAAGGAGCTTTGTAAATTTGCATGTATCTAAATGAGCTTATATTAAGTTCAATATTCAAGCTGATTTATAAATAATTTATTATTTATTAAATTGAATTTTGTATGAAAAGAACAACATAAAATTAAAAATATGATTAAAACATATAATGCTAAAAATAATATTAATATACTTTAAAACATGTCCAAACTTAACGTCTTCAGCGTCGTTTGGTTCAAGTTTTTTTTTAAATAAAAAAAATTATTTTATTTTTTAAATTTAATGAAAAAAAATATTATTTTAATATTAAAAAGTGTGAAAAATATAAATATTTTTAATTCTAATATTTATATTGAATATAAAATAAATTTAATTTTATAATTAAAATTTATATTGAAAAAAAATTGCCTCCCAGAAGAAGCCGAAGAGGTCATTTATTTGAGAATTAAATTGAAAACTTACACGTTTGCAACTTTTAATTGAAAGTTTTGGAATTTAAGATATATGTTTTTAAGGTAACATGTAAAAGTATTCAAAATTAAGTCTTCGCCAATAATTGTGGCTGTAGTTTAGTGGTTAGAATTCCACGTTGTGGCCGTGGAGACCTGGGCTCGAATCCCAGCAGCCACAGTTTTTTTCCCGAATTTTCTGCAACCATCAGTTTTTTTTTTTTTTTTTTTTCAAAAGTTTTTAAAAGTAATACCAAAACAGCCGTTCAAGAGGTGAAGCATCCAAGATCAGAAGAGAAGGACTCGTCTCAGAAAAAATAGAATTCTTTCTTTATTATTTTTTATAAAACAGGAGCTTAAAAATAAAAAAAAACTCTCTTTCTCCTTCTTTCTCTCCTTTCCTCTTGTAAAGCTCTTTGTATTATTAGCCTCCACGGCTACCTTTTTCCATTAATGAAACTTCTTCGCTGATCGCTTGGTGAATGTAGAGGATTTTCTCCCTGAACTACTTTAAATTGCTGTGTGCACTTCTGGATGCCCCAAACTCTCTCTCTCTTAAGCCTCAATCATTAGGCTTATTTCTCTGCGCACTGCTGTCTCTCAGGACTCTCTCTCTTTTTTTGGTGTTTCTTGGAATCCTCTACATCCTACGTCAACAATTACTGCAACATTGTATCCTCATATCAAAATTTAAAAAAATGTAATTTTACTTTAAAATATGAATATATGTATATAATTTTATAAATTTTTTATATCAATACATAACTTTATAATTGGACACAGGCAAGAACGATGAATGCATGGTTATTAACTTTTAATTGTATGCTATAAAAAAAAAACAATGTTATGAACGAGCCAAGCCTACCACATTCAATCCCATTTATTTTTAGTTAAAAATCATCTAGATTCTCAAATTAGTGAATAATATTAAATAAATTTATGATTTGAATAATCTTTTAGTAAAGTCCCGGAATTGGTATTAATATCTTAATAAGATTTCTTTATAAATTCAATTATTTTTTAATTTTATTTTATCTTTAAATAAAAATTATTTTTAAAATTATAAAATACTACCTCTCTCTCAAATGAAGCCTGCTGCATGCCGCCTTTTGGCCAGTGAGCCAAGGTGGGTGAAATGAAAGGAAGAACGAGATAAAAGAGAAGTATAATAATTTTAAATTTTTAAAATTTTCTAAAAAAATAATTTTATTGAAATATTAATATCAATTTTAAAGGCCACATTAAATTTTTTTAAAATTATAAATTTATTTGATATTGCCTCTGCAGCGCGCTACCTAAATGCGTTCACGCGATGGGTAAAATTATAATTAAAAAAATATTTTATTTTATTTTATTTTATTGATGAATTAACGGTATTTTAAATGAAAAATAATATGTTAAACTTGATTGAAAGATTTTAAAAATAAGTAGGGCTCTAGTGAACTACATAATAATTATTGTGAACTTAAATGACATATTTTGACGTTTGTGGCCTTTATGGTAAATTAGACAAACCTCAGGAGCCTAAGTGAAATTGCCTTTTTTTATTTGGGATTTTTACATATAGGAC
>JAEMOT010000498.1:71078-93572 GCA_019297695.1 Apostasia ramifera | reverse complement strand
ATATATATATATATGAGATAAGTAAGTATGTAAACATATTTTGTAAGAAAAATATATATATAATATTTTAAAAAATTTATATATTTAATTATCTTTTAATTAAAGGGATGTTATTCTGCAAAATTGAAGTTATTTCTGAGTTTTTATCTACAATAATAGCTATAATATAAAAGATTAAATAGTATTTTCATAATTCAATTAAATTTTTATGCAGTATAATTATTTTTTAAAATAATTTTTTTAATAAACTTTGTTATAGGAAAATTCAAATATATCTAAATTGCTAAAAAATTTAGCAAGCTTTCTATTTTTTTAATCATCCAAATTATTAGTTTTTGTTGGAAGAATCTTCAAAAATATTGATTGTCCCTGAATATGAAAATATTGTAAAATTTTCTTTTGGTCTTTTGGGGTCCAAAATGAAATTATGCTGATTGATACTGCGGAAACAGAATTTGGCGGTCCCCATAGATGTCTGTGCTGACGTGGATGGATCGTGATCATGTTGAAGATCACGCAGGCTCGTAGCTCGCTGCTGTCGGTTCGGTGCCGCACGCGAGCTGATGCGGACATCTAGCCGCATGCGACCTTCGAGAACTCTGCCGTCAAACGAAAAAATGAAGGGATAATTATTTACATACCATACAATTTAATTTTATTTATACCTTACTCATTCATTCTTAATTAATTACACTATACATACTCAAAATATTACAAAATCTTACATACACACATTTGAGTTAAAACTTAATTAAAATCTATTTGAAAAAAAAAATATTAATAAATCATTGAAATTATATTTTTACTCTTAATAGTATATATTTTTTTCTCTTCCTTAATACCATATTAAAGCGTTGATTTGTCCTAAAATCAATTCACGTTGCGGATGTCTCCTTCCTTTACTGCCACCTAAACATTAAGTAAAAGTTATATTTTTATTCTTAATAGTACATATTTTTTCTCTTCCTTAATACCACACTAAAGCGTTGATTTATCCTAAAATCAATTCACATCGCGGATGTCTCCTTCCTTTACCGCCACCTAAACATTAAGATTTTAAGATTTTCACTCAAAATATATTTAAATATCCTTAAAATAATATGATGAACGGCCCAAATTTTTTGTAATCTACCTATAATTAGGTTATTGAAAAATTATGATTACTCATTATAATAGAAACAAGTTAAAATGTATGTATGTAAGATTCTATAATATTTTGAGTGTGCATAGCATAATTAACTAAGAATGGATGGATAAAACATAAAATAAAACTAAATTGTGTGGCATGTAGATAATTATCCCAAAAATAAATAGCCTTCTAGACTATGCGTGCATGGTCTCTCTGTCTAAATGGGCCGTGGGCCAATATTAAAAATAAAATGAAAATGTAACAGTTACTGGGCCGCCAACGGTAGGCCGTGGGCTGTGGGCTGTGGGCCGTAGGCCGTTCGTAAAACGGTTGGTCGGTCAGGCAAAACCGTGTCAGGCCTTCTAGAAAAATTAATAACTTAAAATTTGTGTTCATATTTCATCTCTCTAGGCTTAAAATGAAGGTCAATAGCGCTCTTTTATTTATATTTATATTTTTTTTCTTTGAACAACTTGCACAAAATTGAGGGGAAAATCACCTTTAAATTGGTCCACATTTTAAAGTTTTATTAGTTAGATTCCTATAGTTTATAAAATATTCTATTCTTTAAATTGATCCATATATTCTTTTTTATAAATTAACATTTTTAGCACTTTGCATCTTCTAGTAGGGTAAAAATTATAAAAATAATATATTTTTTTATTAATTATAAAAATAAAATATATATTTTTAATTTTGAAGTGTAACTTATCAAAAGCTCTTTTTTTAGAAAAATACTTGGGTTCGGACAGCTCGCCACGTCACCTTTTCATACCCCTCTTAAATGGCGACACTTGGCAACGGGCGGCCCACTACAGCTGGGTTCGAAAATCGATGTGCTTGTTATAGGAATAAAAATGCTTGTTATAGACAGAAATGTGCTTGTTATAGGTTGTTATAGGCATAAATGTGCTTATTATAGACATAAATGTGCTTGTTATAAATATAAATGCGTTTGTTATAGGCATAAATATGCTCGTTATAAGCATAAATGTGCTTATTATAAGCATAAATATATATAAATAAGCAACTTTATACCTATAACAAGCACATTTCTGTCTATAACAAGCACTTTTATTTCTATAACAAGTACTTTTATTTTTATAACAAGCACATCGATCTCCGAACCCAACTGTAGTGGGCTGCTCGCTGCCAAGTGTCATCATTTAAGAGGGGTATGAAAAGGTAACGTGACGAGCTGTCCGAACCCAAGTATTTTTTCTTTTTTTAGGATCACTTTGCATTTCAACGTTTCTTGCTGATAATGAATATAAAAATTTGAGAACTACATAGTTTGCTGTTCTTATTAGATTCAAAAATAGTGAAATACAAATTACACTCTTGTTAAGGGAAAAAAAAATTCTAAAATTTAAATAAATATTTTATCTTGTCAATTTGCACTTAAAAAAAAAACACAAATTGTCAAATTTAATAGATAGTCAAAATTTAAATTAAAAAATATATATAATTTAAATTTTGAAATATTTACATGCATGTTACACAAATCTTTTAATATTACATTACACATATTTTCTTCACAAACTTTATACTAAGTGATGATAATTTTTTGTGAAAGAAAATATGTATGATATAATATAAAATGATTTGTGTAATATATACATAAAAAACTTATCTATATATGCATGTAAGTATATTATTACAATCAATGAGATTAGATTGCCCTTAAGATCCAATGATATAAGAGTAAAAAAACTTCAACAAAGATTTAGATTTCTTACTTCTATGTGATCAATGGGATAACTCGAGAACAATAAAAAATAAAGAAACTAGGAAATAGTAACATGATTTCTATTTTCATATGGTTTGATTTAAAGCTCCGTAAAACCCCATTGGGGAGGCTTTCATACAATTCCATCTCCACAAAACTCTCCGCATGCTAAATGCCCTCTTTGTGCACTTTAGTGTAGCATTTAGTGAATCTAATGTAAAGGTATTATTCGCTTTGACTTTAAGAAAATTGCGTGACTTGAATACTCTTCAGGAGGTCACTCATCCCAATACTACTCCGGCCCAAGCACGCTTAACTATAAGTTTTTTATCATTAGCCTCACGATTTTTACCAAAAGGCGTCTCTACTTGTATAGCTCAGGATCTCTGTCTCTTCTGATGTGGGATAATTCATTCTTGTGTTCCTCTTACCACTCATTATTCTGCCTAAAAGCCGTCTAGGAGCTGCACTTTATACCATTGATTTTCTCTCTTTTGGGATATCACCCGGCGATGACTCCCTGCTCTTTTTGACCATGGGTACTACAAGACTCTTTTATGCTCATATAGAGGCCGCCAATGTGTAAGACTTGTCTTATTAAAAAAAATCAGTGCAGTTTCAAGCAAATTCAAAAGAACAGTAAAATCTAAATGTTATCAAGTAACTAAATCAAATACTCGCTGAAATTCATACTTGAATCGAGAGATTTGAAATTAGAATTAGATAAGTTCTGATTTGGGACAACAACTTGATCGTGATGAAGCTCGTGTGCGGTGGGCAGTTGGTAGGCCTATGGAGACGACTTGCTCGGCATCCAACTTTGGCAGAATGGGTGGAATAGACTTAAGTCGTCGGGGTCGAGCACGTCTCAACCAAGTGAGGAAAAGGTAAAGTCTTTTGCTCGGGCCAAGCTGACATTTAGGGCTTGTTTGGTTGGAAGATGAATTTGGGTAAGGAAAGAGAAAATATTTTATTTTATAGAGTTATGGGAAAGAAATTTATTTTAATATTGGGAGGTGTGTAGGATGTGAAATAAAGTTGATTTTAAAATTAGAATTTGTGTTGGATGTGAAATAAAGTTATTAAAATTTATAATAAATTTAAAATATTATTAAGATATTTTTTTGCCCATTTTTGACTTCATGCCAAACAAGGCCTTAGAATCAGATAATCTCAAAAAAGAAGTCAAATTAATATTTCATTCAGTATTAACTTAGTATAATACTAAGAAGTTATTTACACAAGCCTTCATATATGATTGAATAAAAGCAAAATATAGCATATCAAATACTAATCCTCACATATTTGAAATCAAAAGAAAATCACATTATAGTAATCTCACGAAATAAAAATCATTCTAAAATGAAATATCCCTTCAATAAAAATTAGCCTGATACATTGGATATTCAATCAGCCAATTTATCAATCCATCGATAACATCCTTTTCAAATCAATCTTTTAACTATCAATCGATCAAATCAAAGCAATATAACCAACTTTGTCGGGAACAAGTCAACGGTCAGCAGTCATTGTAATAATCCACTTAAAAAATACCTATTAATATTCATATATATATATATATATTCTTTTGAATTTAATATAAGTACATCTGTCATCTGAGGACTCCAAAATAATTATTATATTAAATATACATTCCCTTCAATGAATTTTAATAAAAAATATATATATTTATTACCTCCTCTGCTTTCCTCCCACCTTCTTACCCACCAACGATCCCACTCTATTAAATTCACATCCCTAACCACCAACCACCAATCACTAACCACTAACGGTCCCGCTCTAATAAATTCACATCCCTAACCACCAACCACCAATCACTAACCACTAACGGTCCCGCTCTAATAAGTTCACATCTCTCTATAAATAGGCCCTAGAGCCCTCAGTTAGAATCTACAACCTCCAGTTCACCTCTGTGTCTTTAGCGCATCTTGGTACAACTCTCCTTCAGCTGCGAGACTCTGCTAGCAAAGGTAAAATCCTGGTCTCACTAAGTTTAAAGTACATTCAGCAATTTTCTTGTCGACTCAATTTGATTAGTTTAACTAGTGATAAACTTGTTTAACTTATGTCAACCCACTTAACCCATATCAAATTCGATAAATCTGTGTCGACCCATTTAAAACGAGTTAACCCATTTGACTCAAGATGGCCTGTATCGACCCGTTAAAAAATGAGTTAACCTATTTGACCTGAGTTAACTCGTTTGACCTGAGTTAACCCGGCTGACTCAATTTGACCTGTTTAACTCATTTGACTTATTAACCTGAAATGACTCCGTTTTGACCCAAGTTGACCTAGTTTGACCCATTTGAACTAGTTTGGCCTATATTGACCAGTTTTGATCCACCTGGCTTGTTTGACCTAATTAACCTAAGTAACTTAAGTCAATATTTTTAACTTTTAAGCCCAATAGTAATTATTCATATTAAACTTAACTAGGAAACACGTCATCCACCAGCAAACTTTTACCACCTCTCGTTTAGGTAAATAATTTTCACTGAACCTAGGACATAGTGATTATTAAATTAAAATAGTTAATATACAAAATAATATCAATTATATTCTATGAGCTATATTTTGCATATTCTGCATGGTTTTATGATAATATTCTGTTGGGCTTTATGCCAAGATATTATACTGGGTTATACTGGACCCATGTATCCTGAGATATATGATATTATGATGTGCTGAGATCCCGGTGGTTGACGAACCACCTTCTGGATGCGTGGCGTAATGTGGGGGACGTACCTACATCCTGTAATTCTGATGTCATACTGGTGACGTATCTGCATCCTGTTATTTTGATATCACACTGGTGACATACCTGCATCATGTTATTCTGATGTCATACTGGTGACGTACCTGCATTCTGTTATTCTGATGTCACAATAGTGACGTATCTGCTACTACAATTGTCACACTAGTAACGTATATCTGCTGATTTTGATCATTCTTTAATATAAAAATTATTATACTTGCATAGCATAAAACATGATAAATTATATGATAATTTGATAACCTAGTCTGTTAATAAATTGAGCTATATGACTTCACCTGGCCTATTGTAAGGTAGAGGTTGTTTACTCGATTTGTGTGACTGATTGTTGTCTTTCAGGTAAATAATCTGTTGCCAGAAGAAGACTGCAAATTTTCCCAAGAATGATGTTTTCCTATATCCCGTATGGACCCACTGATATCCTCCCTTATCTCCTAGTATATTTACATTATCTCCTTGCATTCTAGCCTAAAATTACTCTGGGTGACCTGTCTAGTACCTGAACTTGTGTAATTCTGTTTTCAGATTAATAAAAATATATTTTTCTTATAATCTGTTCTGTGATTCTAACTGTAAGTCACCCCTTATTTTATGGATAATTTATTCTTGAAAACGAGGGTGTGACAGTCATGGTGTAACATCCCGTAATCTCAATTATAGAGGTATTGTCCGCTTTGACTTTAGGAAAATTGCATGACTTTCTGTGACGCCCGTAGCCGAAGAAGGCGGGGAGCGATCGCCGGGTAATATCCTAAGAGAAAGGAATCACTGAGGCAAAGTGCGGCTCTTGACAAGCTTCTAGACCAAAAAATGAGTGGTGAGAGGGGCACAGAAATGAATCATCTCACATCGAAAAGGGAGGGAGATCTTGAGCTGTATAAGTAGATAACGTGATCTCAAATGATAGAGGCGCCTTTTGGGGCAAAACCAGCAAAACTGTGAGCCTAGTGATGAAAAAGTTCATAATTAAGCGTGTTTGAGCTGGAATAGCACTGAGATGGGTGACCTCTTGGGAAGTACTTAAATTACGCAGTTTTTCTAAAGTCAAAACGAACAATACCTCTACATTGAGATCACGGGATGTTACACTTCCTGGCAGGCTTCTAGAGGTATTGTCCGCTTTAGCTTTAGGAAAATTGCATGACTTTCTGTGACGCCCGTGGCCGAAGAGGGCGGGGAGTGATCGCCGGGTGATGTCCTAAGAGATAGGAATCATTGAGACAAAGTGCGGCTCCTGACAAGCTTCTAGGCAGAATAATGAGTGATGAGAGGGATACAAGAATGAATCATTCTACATCAAAAATGGAGAGAAATCCTAAGCTGTATAAGTAGATAACGTGATCTAAAATAGTAAAGATATTTTTTGGGATAAAACCGTGAGGCTAATGATAGAAAACTCTATAGTTAAGCATGCTTAGGCT
This sequence comes from Apostasia ramifera, assembly GCA_019297695.1. Classification (NCBI taxonomy): domain Eukaryota; kingdom Viridiplantae; phylum Streptophyta; class Magnoliopsida; order Asparagales; family Orchidaceae; genus Apostasia; species Apostasia ramifera. The sequence continues at coordinate 86,496 of JAEMOT010000498.1, read as the reverse complement.
AGAGTAACACTGAGATGAGTGACCTCTTGGGAAGTGATCAAATCACGCAGTTTTTCTAAAGCCAAAACAGACAATGCCTCTACATTGGGATCACGAGATATTACACATGGTGATCTAACCATTATATTTGCCCTTTTTTTCTTCACTTTTTGACTTTATTGTGTGTCTTAGGGCATGTTTGGCTGCTTTTCAAAAATGAAAAAATAATATAATAATAATATTTTTAATTTATTATAAATTTTAATAATTTATTTCACGTTCAACACAAATTCTAACCTAAAAAATCAACTTTATTTCACATCATACATACCTCCCAATATTCAAATAAATTTCTTTCTCATCTTTATAAAAAAATATTTTCTTTTTTCTTATTTAAATTTATCATCCAACTAAACAAGCCCTTAATATGTTTGTATAATTGTCATAACTTGACGGATAATTATGTGCATACAAATGAACAATTTTTGGGTGGCTATAATAAATAGTAATGATTTTTGTCCTGCTCTTTTATAATATTGTTTAAAGATATATACTTTATTTTATTGCTTCCAATACATAAAATATTAAAAAAAAAATGGAAATATTCCATTCTGGATTCATCATTTTGATGGCTTATGTTCAGACTCTGATGGAGGAGGCTTGACGAAAGTGAAATCCTCATCCCTGTGCCCTTCTTCTACGTGCATGTGAATCTCATCTATAATCTGAGTGTCAAACGCACGATGCTTGAAGCTTGGTATCATGTTCGCCATTGTTTGATGCTCGCTATCTGTCTCTGAGCATTCATGAACAGAGAAACGCTTGCTGTTTTTCACTGTTTCATCATTGTCATTTTCTTGGTCAGAGTAATTTCTAGATTGGAAGTGATCAGAATGACCGTTCTGCTGGTAACTATGAAGAAGATGAACTGGGGATGAGCTTGGACTTGTTCTAGGAGTTGTGGTTGAAGTCGCCGAGGGAGAACAGGAAGTTCCCTTCTTGTGTCGTTTCCTCACAGCTTGGTACCACTTCTTTAGGGCCCTGTTCGTTTGCTCATCAAAAATGGATCGTTTCATGTGCGATCCCATCTGAAAAGTGAGTTCAAGGTTAGATCTAATTTTTGTTACATACGAGTCATGTTTGAATTAAGGAAGTAATTTTCTTTATATATACATGGCACAAACCTGTGATACAAGTGCATATAGAGGAAGAGTGATGTAGCTGCACATAAATTGGAGTGCCACCCTATCAACAACGAAAATAAAAATTAGCTAATAAAATATCACAACGAAATAATCCAAGTGACACATTCATGAATTATGGCAAAAATGTAAGTTTGAGCTTACCCAATGGATACCCTTGCGATGATAAGTTTAAAATTTTTATGGAAGCAAGATTTCAGGCCAAACTGATACTATACAATGAAGAGAGATATGAAATTCAGATAAATCGTTTAAAGAAATTTAAAGTATGAGATGATTAGAAAGTCCATAGTTCCATACCCATATCCAGAAAAAATATGTCAGCTGAAATGTATTCTGCGAGAAATATGAACAATTGGTAAATTCAGATTAACTTAAGAAACTTAGCTGATGAGATCATTAGTTTTGATAAATGGTACAAACCATAAACAATGTGAAATGAATTAAAGACAGAACCAGTTGAGGACGCCCGAACCAGAAATGGCTATCACTTAGTTGAACTAGAGGAATTCCTTGAACTACTGCGTGTCTCTCTTTGATTGCAATTGCCATCTTAGCAATTATAGCTTGAAGTTTGGTTCCGACAGCTAAGAGAATCTGGTCGACAAGCAGAACATATTAGCGGGAATTATTGCAATCATACTACAAATCCATAAAGTTCAATGGTATGTGTTGAACGTACAATTGGGGGAGTAAGGGAGACCCAAAACAGTTCTTGCCATCCTGAAAAAAAAAAAAAAAAAAAGAAATTGATAGGACTATACAGATGTATATTTTTGTTGTTGTTGTTGTTGTCATCAGTCCTAAGTTCAGTGCAATTATTTGCATAAGTTGCTAGATTGGCACTACTTACCATGAACATTAAGGAGCAAAAAGATCACTGCACAAGCCCACAAGATAGGACTGGGAGAAAAGAAAAAAGATGAGTGGCATTAACAGAAATAGCAAAAGGAACTTTAGCAGAACAATTCTTATGACAATAGTAGTTTATATATTCATTTGATTTTTTTTTTTTAAGTTCCTTCGTATTGTCAAAATGAAGCACCGGCTCTATTTGGTAATAAGAAAAAGAAGAAGATTTGATTGAAATTTTGTCATTTTTGAAAAATGTGTATGATATGAAATAAAGTACGTTGATTATATTAAAAATTGTGTAAGATGTGAAATAAAGTTGATTGATTTATTGAGAATTGTGTTAGATGTGAAATAAAGTGATTGTTTAATGTTGGAATTTATGTGGGATGAGATATAAAATAATTTTTAAAATTTAAGATTTTGGCCATGGCTATGATCCTTAGCCCATTGCCAAACAGGGCCTTAGAGGTGCATAAAGCTCCTATTGATGGGGATATCTTGATGATCGACAACCACAATCAGATCTCACGTTATGATGCTTAAGAGTTTATTACAACTTAAATGACTCAAATCATTTTATTTATTTGTTTCATGTTTAAATTTGGTTAGTTTTAGGATGGGATTAACACGTCTATACATGGGGCTTCATGAACATTTGGTTTGGCTTTCTAATAAAAGAAAAATTATATTGGTTGCATCAACTTTCTAATGGCTTACAAATTTTGGAAGAGACCGATATCTCAAAAATAAAGAGTAGGGAAACCTTAGGTATGAATCATTGAAACGCCAGTTATCCATTATTTTTGCCTGGCCACTCCTTCGCCATTGTCAGATTAGTACAAGCATATTTGTTCCATATCAAGTTTAGTATTAAAAAATTTGTTCTGCCATAATTTTAGTATCAAAGCATTTGTTTCGCATCAAATTTAGAACCAAAGCATTTGCTCCACATTAAATTTGGTATCTAAGCATTTGTTCTGCACCTGCTACTGTCGAATTGACAGAGAGCTGAACTCTCTAGTCCCAGTAAGAAAACCGTTGCATCATGACCATTATCAACTTTTATCATTTTAGTTTGGTAAAAAAAAATTGGTGGAAGTTACAAATTTTTACCTGATTCCAACAACTACTTTATAGTCATCTTCCAGTGACCTTTTAATGTATTTTTGGAAATTAAATCTGCTTCCAGGAGCCAAGTGAACCTAGAAACAAGGTGTAGGCAGTAAGTGACCAAAACAATGCAAAAATATGAAAAGCTTTACGCTTATTGCAAACTCACATTGATGAAACCATTGCGTAGAGTCAAGTAATCAGATTTTCTAACTGAACTGAAGAATTGGTGGAAAAAACAGACCTGCAAAACATGAAAAACAATAGAAAGGTCATTCGAAAGTTACATTGCGCTAGCAGCGCATTTATGATATAGACTTGGAAGTAAAATACTTACGAAATGAATATTGGTCTTGCAGAATGTGTCGTGTAATAGGAATATTTCATGAACCAGAACTCGTTTATGTGTTCTCGATCAGTTATCTCCTATCCATGCCCCAGACAATGAGGAACTACGAAGGCATTGTTTATAAGATTATTTTGGTGCTTCTGTATTTGTTTCACAGTGAAGTTTAAGCTTCAATTTGCTTTAGAGCAGGTATGACATACTAATTGTGGGTAATTAGCACCTACCTCTTCTCTCTTTGTATTCCAAACAGTTCATTATAATGAAATTTTCAAGTGCGGATAAGGCTCTGATTTGTAGTGAAATTCGTAAACTTTGTGTTTCGCTGTGCGCGATCTCTATTAGCATAAACTTCTTAATAATTAATACATTTTTGGTTAGATTAATAGCGACATTTTCTAAATTAGAACAATACTGTTTCTAGAAAAGTGTAGAATCAGTGTGCCACTGAGTCTTAAATTTCTGTATCAGAAATAAGAATATGTGATCTTTTTGTGTCCTGCTAGAGTTAGAAGAGTTACTAATTAAAGCGTCAATTATTAGGTATGATGTGAAATGCTGACGAAAGTAAGAACTTACAAAATAAAGCAGGGCAGAATGCTTATCCCAAAAACTAGTATGTTGCCTCACAAAAGATGTCTCATGGGCCAACCTGAATCTGGAAGGATCTGCAAGTTAAAGACCAATCATTTTCAATTTTCTTTTACAATGTTAAGACCTTTTTTTTTCTGCAAATAGCCCCCACGATTTTGACGTTTACGATTCAAATCTAGTTTGATTCAACTCGATTAAAATATATTCGATTTGGGGTCCAAGATTTAGTCATTCAGAGTGAGTTATAACCTTCATTAACTTCATCAAGAACCTAACATATTAACTGAAAGGCATCTTTCCTATTTTGTACAAGGAAGAAAATACCATTAGAGAACTCATAATGTGGGGAGAGTGTCTCCTTTTCCCACTCCTTCCATCTGCGAATCTGCATGACAGAGCTCCAGCCATGAACGGTATGTGGAGGAACTTCGTTGATAGTTAATTAAGAAGATGTGCTAACTTTACCTTCAGTCTCCCCAGGGCCATGGTAAGAGCGCTATATGTGACATGAAATATCGCCAGGAAAAAGATAAAAATGTGCAGCTGATGCAACCCATCTACTGAAACAAATGAAACTTTCCCCTGCAAAAGTGAGAAATATTCTTCTATAGCATATTGAAACTTACGTAAGATTCTTTTTTTTGGCACAAGTTTTTTGTGAATTATAAGATTCACTAACCTGAGGGCAGAATTTAACAGAGGCAGCTGCAAGGGATCTTCGAGTAGAAGCAGAGCCTCCAATGGAAATAGAATCCCACAGAAGCCTCCTCTTCGTTACTCCATTTAAATCTTCCGGACGATCATCAAGTCTGCATGGTAGCATTGTATCTGCCACTTTCTCTGGTAAGCAGATTTTGGCAATGTAGTTTTGTCCAAACGTCAACAGCAAGGAAATGAACCCGAGAATCATCAATTCTGTCGAAAAACAGCCATCAGAAAGAGAGGAGATGCACAAATGTTGTAAAAGATCGAATTGCAATCTGCCATATTGAAGGTGTTGGTACTAGAAATCTAAAAGAAGATTAGAAGAGGGATCTTTTACGTGGAAACCGCTTTAGCGGAAAAACCACGGTGCTGATCACACGACGGCTTGAAAGGTTTCCATTAGAAAGAAAATCTTTACAGAAAAAAGAGCGGGGCTTTCTTTTTCACAGAGAGAGAGACCCCCACTTTCTTATTACAAGGGGATTTTTATAACCTAAGCTTTACTTATAGCAGTTGTTTCTGAGAAATGGCTTCCGTCTCTGACATGACACCAATGATGGTTGCGCGCTCAGAGTTTGGAGGCCTTGCTAGTACAGGTTGCACGGCTCATACAGACTGATCATGCCTCTTAAAAACAACATGAAAACCTTTACATTGTACTTGACTGAATCTAGGCAGTTTGGCTTGGAGAGTTTGACTTGAGTCCTTTGGAGTGGGCTTTTCGTCATATGACTGCCGCTGAGTTTCCCTTGTGCGCTTGCCATGCGAATCTTCCACGTGTACGCTCCAGATGTACTAGCGCGAATCCAAATACAACAGAAGATTAGGGTACTCAATTCGGAAAGGAGGAGACAAAGACTCATTCGTTCATAGAAACTCTATCTGTCTACGTTCTACTTGAGTATTCTTATTTCAATCTACAGAGACCCTCAACAGAAGTTCGAATCTTTATTAAATAGTTTGGAATTCAAATGTCTTGCTCATTTCTACCTCTCAAAAAGCACGATATGAGAGCTTAACAAAAAAGAAAGCAAATAATTCAAGCATATAGAGAACTGTAAGCAAGCAGCAATGAGTTCAAGTTTATTACCAGACTTAACCTTCTCCAGAGCCTCGAACAGTGCCTTTTTATGCTTTGCTGTAAACCACTGACATTAAGATCCATATCAGTAACCAAAATCTAATAAAATCTGGGTAAAAGGATGCTAAAAAAACAGAAAAAAAAAAATTTTTGATAGAAGGTGGCCAAAAAACTTAGCAGTCTGCTCCATGGTTTAAAAACTCGGTTTTAGTCATAAGATGAAAATATTAATTTCGATAGTTTCGCTGGTTTCACTATCGGTAACTTTGATTTTCTTACAAATTATTTAAATTTTATAAATTTTTATTAATGACTATTATTAAATATTATTTTTTAAATATTTAAAAATATATAATATGTTTGAAGTATGTAAACACTATAAGATATTTTAAAATACATTAATTAAAATGATAAAAAAAATATTTAATTTTTTGAGTTTCGATGGTTTCGGTTAACATTAGTAAAACTAAAATTCAATAGCTTTTTGGATCAATTTTTACTAAAAACAAAAATTAGAAAAAATTGATTGTTTCGATCGAATTTTAAAATCTTGGTCTACTCATTAGATATCTGAAAATGTAAGACCATCATAGCTTTATGAAAAATTTTAGTTAAGATTTTTTGTTTTGATTGTTCAGTTAAGAAATATTTCATTTATCAATCTAAAGCTATTGAATTTTAAAAACTAAAAAATTTCCATGCCTTTAAAATAAATTATGGATAAACGTTTCAATTTTTTTGGACTTATTAGTTCTAGCTCATTGATTAAGTCAGACGTCAAATAAAAGTTTTGTTTGATTTAAATGCAAAATAAATTAGTTAAATTTTTATGTTTTATCTCAATATTAAAAATTTAATTTATTTTTATTTTTGATGTGTTTTTTAAAAAAATAATTTATTTTATGTTCTGCATAAACTTTAAAATTAAATTCAATTTATTATATATTATATTTATATTATAATATTTTTAATTTAAAAATAATTATTCAACAAGAATATGATATTAAGTGATATTTTTTATAAAATAAATATCTTAATCTCTAATCATAAAAAAAACCTTGGTCTTTGAGGTTAGACATTTATTTCATGTAGGTGTATTAATTTGATGAGAATGGGTCTCTAAGGTTGAACTCCTGTTTCACACAAGGGTTCATAAATTTGAATTTTTTTTTTTAATGAATCCCTAAGGTATACAATAATTTTAATGTGAGTCCCTTAATTGAACCCTAATTTTATGCACATCCACAAACCTAAATGATACTTCACTTAATAAAGGTACTTATATGAAAAATATTATATGCCTCCATTAAAAAAGAATTCCAATTTATAAACTCCAAAAGGACCTTTCAAAAATAAATTTAAACACGTAAATTCATGTGAAATAAGAGTCCAGTTTCAAAGACCCAGATAATATTTATCATTTTTATATTAAACTTCATGAATGAGGGATAAAATTATAGACCTGGGCACGGGCCCGGGGACCCGCCCGACTCGATCCGACCCGACCTAAAAAATTTAGGGCTTGAGTTGTGATAAAATTTTCATATTATTCTTTTAACCCGGCCCGGCCCGACCCGATCATTTTCATGATCGAGCTTGGGCATGATCATCGGGGCCCCGACCCGACCCGGCCCGACACTAAAAAGCTAACTTATAATTTTATAATTATGATTTTATGTTGTAGAGTTGTAATAAAATTACAAAAGTTAAATTTTTATATGATATTTTATATGGTGCTTAAATGTTTATATTATTTCAAAATTCAAATTATATAGTAATATTGATATTTAGGATTTTTGGCGTTAAAGCTTGTTATAAAGAAAAACATAATAATTTTTTTACTTTGAGAAGAGTTTACCATTCGGGTCGACCCGGCCCGACCCGGCCCGAGGCCATGTTGGGCTTGGTCACATAAATTGACCCGAATGTATATGTATGGATATGATTTAACATACTCAATGGGTGACTCGGCCCGAGTTGACCCGACCCGAGCCCGGCCCGAGCCCGAAAGATGCCCAGGTCTAGATGAAAATAACTTTTGTTGTTATGTTTTCTTTAAAAAAATTGGAGCGACCTCTAACAAAATTAGCCAGGCCGGCCCAAATCCCCCAACAACTCACTCGATTTTGTTTTTTTTTTTTATGGAGAAATTTTTTTAATTATCGCCATATGATCAAACTTAAGTTCAATTAATTCTATCACTCAGATTTATTCATATTAACTCGTGTAATTAACCACAATTTTGGACAAAAAAAATGGTTATTTTTACATGTTAGATAATTAATTTTAGGTGTATAATATTTAAATTAATAATTTTCTTATTTCATCCAAGTAAATCTCTCAAAACAGAGAAAGGGAGCACAAAAAGAACAAGAATACAGAGCAGAAGGAAGAAAAGCAGAGAGAAGAGAGAGAGAGAGAGAGATCGATCCGAACCTCGCCAAGGCGATGAAGAAGCTTCTCAAGGAAGATGGAGATAATGATGATCACCGCGCAGACACCGGCCACCGCCCACGTCGGCGTCTTGTCGAGGTCCCTCGCTCCAGCTCCTCCTCCCGCCGCCATCAATCCCTCATCATACTTCTCCAAAAAAAAAAAACGAACGTTTTACCAAGCCCTAATCGGATCTCTCCTTCCTCCGCTCCCCTTCGATCGGCCCTCCTTCAGCTCCCGGCGCATTCCATTGAAGCATCAGAGAGACGGTGGGCGAAGAGGGTGAAGCTTCTCCGCGTTGCCGCCTTGCCGCGTTACCGCCTTGCCGCGTTGCCGCCTTGCCGGAGACCCCGGAAATGATATAATGGCTGGGAACTGGGAAGTGGTTTGTCTTCCCCAATCGCTTTCCTTTTGTATTTTTGCCCTTCGCTCCTTCTCGAGCGTATCGTCACCGACCGGTGATCCAGTTTCCTGCTCTTTCTTTCTTTTGCATCTACGGCCGAGCTGGCTGCCAATATAGGCTTTCCAATTCAAACTGGACAAATTACTGATAGGTCTTAATAATTTATCTATAATTATATTTTAATTAATATTTATAATTTCATGGTAACAGAAATAAAGGTTTTTATGTTTTCAAATTTTTGTTTAATTTTTTAAAATTTAAAATATAGACTTAAAATTAAATTAAAATTTTAAAATAAAATCTTATTGAAGTATTTTAAAAACTAAAATCAAAGTATAAATTAGGATAAATCATAGGGATCTATTAGTAATTTAAACTTTTTATTATGATAACCCTACAAAGCTAATTATATATAAAATGCTAAAAAATATAAATTTTAAAATAGTAATTAATTCTAATTGAGTTAAATTAATTTATTAAAAATAGCATGCTAAAAATTTTAAAAAATTCATTAAAGTTAATAAAATATTTTTTTAATATGTATTATTTTATAATTTATTAATTTTAAGTGTTACTTACATATTTTATTAGTTTTGAGTATTTGTTACGCAAATAAGTATTTTTGTTATGATATACTAAGTAAAAGATTTACTTATATTTTGTGTAATTTAAAATTTAAAAATTTACTAGTAAATTTATGAAAAATAACAATAAAGTAAATTTCAAAAATAATATTAAATTAAATAATTATATAAATTATTTATTTTTATTGTACTCTATTGAATAATAAATTTTTATTTAATTTTTTATATTTAAGATTATTACTCATAATATTTTAACTTAAATGTCAAAAATAAAAGTCGAAAGTTAAAACCCATAAGCTTGATTAGTAGCTAAGTATTTCTTCATTTTGCAAGAAGCAATATCGTGATCAACCTCCTCAAGGGAAACATCAACGACACAACAGTTGCAGATGACAATAGGAAAATTCCTATCACATTTAAGCAAATCCTATCTGACCAACACTCTTACACTAACTGTAAACACGAATATTAGCAGGTAAAATAAAATACGGTAATTTTGAAACAAAAAACTTTAAATAAATGATATCGCATCTCTTACATAACAAAGAATACATTATATCGAAAGGTATAGCTAGGATAGGATAGCATGCACGGAATCGGTCCGTTAACAGCCCTATTTGGATCCATTTAACCGTTTAACTGGATCCGAAATTGGCAGTAGGTCATGAGGTGGGCGCTGACGTAAATATAACAAAAGGAAGGGTGAGAATGTAATAATTCTGAACATAAATTGTATTGTTGCTGCACAGCTTACTTTCATGCATTATTTTTTTCTAAGTTTTGACCTGGGAATATAAAATCACGCTCAAAATATAACAGTAAATNTACATACGTTTATATATATAATATCTAAATAATATAATATGTTCAGCAAATCATGTTAAATCTTTATGAATTATTTATTTTATATATAATAAGAATAATTACACTCAAATTCTTGAATTTAATACTTAATAACGTAGAGATTCACATTTTTATAATTAAATATCGGGTCCCTGAGTTTTAATAAATTTCAAATGGGTTCATTTTTTATTTTTTTATTATTAAATTTTTTTGAAATTATCATTTTACCCCTCCCTCTCTCTCCCCTCCCGATCTTCCTGGCTGCGCGGCGTGTGAGACGCGGGGTGGGTCGCGCACACTGTGCTGCCGCCGGAGGGTCCAGAGGCCGCGAGGCCATGCGTGCACGGGGATCGGGAGGAGAAAGAGAGGCCGCCACTCAGGGACAAGAGGCCGCGCGACCTCGCGTGAGCGAGGATCAGAGAAGAAAGGGGATAAAATGGTAATTTTAAAAATTTTATATAATAAAAAAATAAATAAAAAAATTATTTGATAATTTATTAAAACTCAGAGACCCATATGGGAAATTTTAAAAATGTGAANATATATATATATATATTATTTAAGATATCACATTAAGTCACACGTGTTATTGCCCTTTATTTAATTATCAATATTAAAATCAAGGACAAATTACAGATATATCTATTAAGTTATGCTGCCTCAACTTTTAAATAGTATGGTTTAGATCCTCCAAATCCACAAAAACACCAACTCATCCCCTTAAAATGGGCGTTGAATCATGCATGGGAAAAGAATATGTACAGAGGTAAATCAATAAATATAAGATTTAGAAATTTACTTATTACTAAAAAATATTGGTCCTAATTTGTAAAAAATTTAAATTTGGGGACATGAGATTATAAAAGATCCTAATTTAACTTTTGGGATAAAAAATATAAAATTTGATTATTTTTTGATTAATTTAAGTAATTTATATATTTTTAAAAATTATTACACCTCTTTATTCTTACTCTTCTTTAAAAATATAGCAAAATTTTAATATTTAATTTATCTCATTTCGTGCTTTCTCCTCTTTAGAAAATTAAAATAAAAAATATAAATGTTAATATTTCAAAATTATATTTCAGAAAATTTAAAAAATTCATAATTAAAAATAACTTACTATATAATAGCAAAAATTTAATATTAATGTTTTAAGTGAGACCAAATGACATCACTTTCACAATCTTAGAGATTTAAATTAAAATTTTAAAAAATTAGGGACTAATGTGCAACACACTTTTGACTATAGGAGCCTAGATGTCATTTTCTCTACATAATTTAACAAATTCCGCATAAAATTCTTTTAGCAAAATCAGGCCCATTTGGCTAAGGCCCCGATCAGCCCTGATTATAAAGTTTTGTGGAAATTACAATTAGATCTCTAAGTTTAAGGCTTAATAACACACAGATCTACGTTATAATATCGAGATCCCTGAGTTTTAATAAATTATCAAATGAGTCTTTTTTTAATTTTTTTATTAAATTTTTTTAAAATTATCATTATATCCCTCCCCCTTCCTCTCAGATTTTAAGAGAGTAAGAGGGGTATCATGATAATCTTAAAAAAATTTAAAAATAAAAAATAAAAAAAAATTATTTGATAATTTATTAAAATTTAGAGACCCCAATGTTATAATTTTAAAAACTTGTACTTATATGTTATTAAGTCTTAAACTCAGAGAACTAAGTGTAATTTATCCTAAATTTTTTTTTTACTGTCAAAAAAATATTATATATTTTTTTTGATAGAATTCATTGATTATAAAGTTGATTTGGCTGTGCTCCAGAAAGTAACTATCTAGGTAGGGCTGTTACCGATCCGAATTCGAGCTAAGTCAATACCGGCTCAAAATCAGATTGATCACATTTCGATCGACTCGAGCTCGATTGGGTTCGACTTCGAGCCGATTTCAATTCATTTTCGAGCCGGCCCGAAAATGAATCAAATCTCAATTTTTTTTAGCCGATCTCGAGCCGGGTAAGCTCAACTCTATCCGGCTCGAGATCGACTTAGTTTATAATATATATTATATAATATATATATATTATATTTAATATATATTATATACATATATTATATATATATTATAATATAAAATGTATTTTAATTCGAGCCGATTTCGAGCTGGATCGAGCCGAGCCTCCTCCGGCTCATTTAAACCGACTGAATTTCGATTCGATCCAAAATCAATTCAATTTTCGATCGATTTTCGATCGATTTTCGATCTTCGATCTAAAATCGATTCAATTTTCAATCGATTTTCGATTTTTAATTCATATTAACACCCTTATATCTAGGTGCACGAAGAACATGTTCTTTTTATAGAGGATTTGAGCTTAGTGAATTGGATTATTAAGTGGATTATTTTTTAATTCAGTAGATAATTCTGTGAATTAAGATCAAATTTAATAATTTATTGAATTGCTTAGATTTTCCCTTCTTTATATTTTGGATAGAAATCATGCAAATCCCAGAAATTGAAACTTAATTTTATAAATTTTAAAACTTTCTATTTTGACCCTTGATCATGTTAAAATTTTCATTATGGTCCTGTATATTTTGTGTAAGTCCAATTAAAAGTAAAATGCCGGTTCAACCCTTGCCTCAATCAATAAATTACTAACTAATATTAGATGATCTTTTAAAAGTTTTTTCAATTATATCATACAATTCTTTGATTCAACAATTAACAGATCATTATAATTATTTATATAAAAAAAATTCTTATAATTATCAATTGTATTTTACTTTTTTTTTGCATTTCACTTTGGCATATTTTAAATTATCAATTAATTTAATGAAGAAATTAAAAAAAGGATTTACTTAATTTTAAGAACTAGGTTGAAAAAAATTTAAGAGAAATTAAGTTTAATATCGTTTTGATGTTATGTCATATTATCTAGATATTCTCATATTAAGATATTATTTTTAAATAATAAATTTATAATTTTTTATAAAATTATTTGTACTTGTCATCAAATTAAATAATTTAATTTTTTTACATAACATAATATAATATTAAGATAATATTAAACCAAATATTTTTTAAAAATATTTTTCAAAATATAAGGACCAGAAAGTAATTTACTCAAAAAACTTTGTATATAGGTAAGGTTTTTAAAATAGATTGAAGATAGAAGATCGCTCGAAAATTAAATCAAAATTAGATCAGATAAAAATCAAATCAATTCAATCAGATGACTAACAAGCTAATTTTATTAAAAAAGGATAAATATATATAATACTAAATATATTTTATCGACAAATTTGAATAGTAAACTTCTTTGTGGAACAGTGAATTCCTTTGTGGGATGTAATGCCATAAATCATTTGAATCAAATTCATTATTTTAGTCAATATAACAAAAAAAAAAGAGAGAGGAAAAATCATAAAACATGAATTAATTAACTTCAAAGGAAAGTCATAAAAATTGAATTAATTAGCTTTAAATGCAATGAATTAATTGGCTTCAAAGGAAAATCATAAAACATGAATTAATTTAGCTTCAAATCTAGACTATTTTTGAGTAAATTATATCTAAGTTCTACATTTCAAATAAATTTATATTTTCTGAGTATTCCATTAGCATAAATTATCATTTAATTTAAGTATCTTAATTTTTCAAAACAATTTAAGTTTATTCGTAGAATTGAAGAGAGAGAGTATTCTATTAACATAAATTATTATTTAATTTAAATTCTTAGTTTTTCAAAATAATTTCAAGCCTATAGTCTAATGGTTTTAATTTATTCTAATCAAATTTGTCACCTTTCATAGAATTGAAGCGGAAGATAACTGAAGAAAAAGAAAGAGCTGAAAAATAATATGAATATTTTAAAATAGAATTATAAAAAAAAAAAAGTTTTTTAATTAAAAAATTATAAAAAAAAATTAATAGAAAGGCTTAAAAAATGTAAACTTAGATAAAAGGTAATATCAGCTCAGGTACCAAAATGTAATTCACCCTTTTTTTAATTATAAGAAAATCCTGGAACTTCTTCGGAGCTTCTTCCTCCGACAATGGCAAGAGATCTCACCGCCGATCTGGACGACCATCTCCTTGAGGAGATCCTCTCTCACCTCTCCGTAGAATCCCTCTCTTCCGCCGCCCTCGCCTGCAAACGTTACCGCCGCCTCATTTCAAACCCTGGCTTCCACCTCCTCCATGCCCGCCGCTCCATCGCCGACGCCCGGGGCTTCATCTCCTTCTCTTATCATGGCAGCAAACCAAGCGTCATCTCCTTTGATGGTAACTTCTCCACCGCCTCGTCGCCGCACCCGAATTTCCCCTTTCGCCTCGCCGGTAAACAACGCGTCTCTCAATGCACCGCCTCCGCCGGCCTTCTCTTCTGCCGAGTTTCCGGGCATTGCTCTCCCCTGTTCATCCTCTGCAACCCATTAACCAGATTCATCCACCACATTCCTTATCCCATCTCCCTCCCCGAACCCAGCAACCGTAATCCCAACTACCTGGCTCGAAGCCTTCAAGCCTTCGGCCTCGCCGTCGAGCCGCCCGCTGCCCCCAAATTAATCGCTTTTAGCGATAGAGGTGACTCCTACAGCTTCTTTACCTACTCGCTTTGCTCCTTGACATGGCAGAGGTCGAACGACACCTTCCGGCATCCCTACGACGAGGAAATCTTCACCACGACGGCCGCCGCCTACTGTCACGGCGCGCTCCACTGGCTGCGGAAGGCGCCGAGAGACGGCGGCGGGATTATGGCCTTCAACGTGGCGAAAAGCAGAGCTTACAGACTGCCGTTACCGGACGGGGTGACGTTGGTGCGGATCGCGACTTACCCTACCGTGTGGCTCGGCACGGCCGGCGGGAGGCTAGCGGCGGCGCAGCTGGAGGAAGGGGACGTGGCCGTTTGGGAGATGGAGGAGTACGGCTGCGGGGAGGACGCGAGGTGGGGGAGGAAGAGGGTGTTGAGGTGCGAGGAGAGGCCGGAGGATCTCCGACTGCGGCTGGGCTTCAGTAAGGCGGTGCCCCTGCTCTACGGCGATGGGAGGTGCGTGGCGCTGGCGTGGGCCGGTGGCGTAGCGTGCAAGCTGCTGCTCTACACGGAGAACAGGGGTTGGAGGTTCATGGCCTGGCTGCCCTGGACTCTGGACAAATGCCGCTGCTTCTTCCCCTTCTAGCAGCTACTCCCAGCAACAGGTAGCACTTACACTTCATAAAAATCTAAGTTTTTTTTTATTATTTGAAATTGTGACCTTAATCATATATTTAAACATAAAAAGTTATAAAAAAATTAATCAAATCATATTCTTTTGAA
>JAEMOT010000498.1:53853-71062 GCA_019297695.1 Apostasia ramifera | reverse complement strand
ATCGCTTGAAGGGTTTTGAGGGAGTTTCCTTTAAGCTAAATGGATGCGTGGTACCAAACATCTTATGGACTGTTTCCAATCTATGGATATATAATTTTAAACTAGAAATGTTTTAGGTGAGTATTGCATGCTTTTACTATTTTTGTTTAGGGACATTTACTTAGTGGACACAAAAATTAGGCTAATTTACAAATTTTATTATAAATTTTAAAATATTATAAATATCACATATAAAACAACTTTTTTTTCGTTTTTCACATCCTGCAGTAAATTCTATCAGAAGATTTAACCATAGTTAAATCTCAATAAAATCTCACTCATTCATCGCATCGTAACCATCAACCTTCATGTTAGGGCATCGCGGTGCTGCATTGGTTCCGACGACAACATATTTACGCAAACATCACTCAGATGTTTACATCTTCTTTTTACGCAGGCATCGCGAGCGGGCATCAGACCTTTTTGAAGCCTACAACGACAGAACTCTGAAGTTGCAGGTGAGGTAATTTCATATCCATCATTACCTTCTGAGTGATGCTTGCTTGAATACGCGGCTACCGGAACCAATGCAGTTCTGCGATGCCCTAATATGAAGATTGATAGTTAAACGATGCAATTAATGGCTGAGATTTTATTGAGATTTAATTATGGATAAATCTTCTGATAGAATTTACTGCAGGATGTGAAAAACGAAAAAAAAGTTGTTTTATATGTGATATTTATAATATTTTAAAATTTATAATAAAATTTGTAAATTAGCCTAATTTTTGTGTCCACTAAGTAAATGTCCCTAAACAAAAATAGTAAAAGCATGCAATACTCACCTAAAACATTTCTAGTTTAAAATTATATATCCATAGATTGGAAACAGTCCATAAGATGTTTGGTACCACGCATCCATTTAGCTTAAAGGAAACTCCCTCAAAACCCTTCAAGCGATACCGATAGAGTTGAGTCAAATCTCAACTCGAGCGAGAAGACTTTCAAGATCCTGATAGCCTACAACATGCAAGAGAGATTTGATACCTCATACTTGTCTTTGGTGTATTGCTCATGTATACAGAAACATTAATAGTGCTGCAAATTACCTTGCTCACTTAGCTACGCTAGGCGATTTTGATTGAGTGAATGGAATGATTTTTTCCGTTGATATTTATAATAATCTTCAAAAGAATATGATTTGATTAATTTTTTTATAACTTTTTATGTTTAAATATATGATTAAGGTCACAATTTCAAATAATAAAAAAAAACTTAGATTTTTATGAAGTGTAAGTGCTACCTGTTGCTGGGAGTAGCTGCTAGAAGGGGAAGAAGCAGCGGCATTTGTCCAGAGTCCAGGGCAGCCAGGCCATGAACCTCCAACTTAGATTTCATTGCAAGATGTGAAAAATAAAAAAAAATCTGTTTTAGATGTGATATCTATAATATTTTGAGATTTATGATGAAATCCGTAAATTAGCCTAATTTTTTTGTCCATAATATAAATATTATTTTTTTTTTAATGAAAAGTGATCGGACGATCTTAAAAGAGAAAAATTAAAATTCTCGCGGCATAAACAATTTTCAATATAGGTTGGCATTTTGTCATCAATGAATTGCATAGGATTTTTTTTTTTTTTTTGCAACCAGTTAATTTTACTAATGAATATTTGTTTTATTGAAATAATAATGTAGGAAAAGTAAGCATAAGTCTTTGTTTCTATATGATTGGAGGAGAGGGGAGTGAGACATGAAAATTGATAATTTTTTTGTAATATTTATTATCATTAAAAGAAAAATAGAAGAATGAAAAGATTTTATATTAGATTACAAATTCATTTCTTGTGGCTTCAACAATGATGGAATCTTGCCATCCCTAAATCATGCAGAAATATGATATGTCTATTGCTTTCAATATAGAACAAATATTTATCTGTTGACATAAAGGAAAGTGAAGTGGATTGAAGGGACCAGATTTTAGAGTGGAAATCATCGAAGTGGGAAAACCACGATGCCTGATCAGAGGCGGAAAACTACAGGATAGAAAAAGATTCCCCCTCTTTATAGCTACCAGTGGTTTTATAGTTACAGGAATTATTATTAGTTATCTCATTAAGAAGATTGCCCATTTCTTCATGTATGTCTGAGGAGTGGTCGTAGGTCTGCATTGGGGGTTGGGCAAGCCTGACTGTACAGACAATGCGGCCTACCCATACTTCTTCGATATGGCATGGAGACCATCACCATGTGCTTGCACTGTCCTTGGGCCGTTCGAGTTGAAGCATTCGATGTCAGGTCTTTGGGGAAGTTCTTCAATTTGCAGCTACTACATCTGCAAGTGAGTGTGGCTTGCCTTGTCCACATGCACACTCCATGTCTGCTAGCTCCATTTGTACGCTGCAAATATGCTAGTGCAAATCCAAATATAACATGCCCCCCCCTTTTTGAGGAGTCATGTGCATTGATACGCATGCCTTTGTCAGCACTAAATGAATCTTCTTATTGTCGGTGGTCAGGATGTCTCTATTTGAGAGCATGGAGGAAAACACAGAGGACGCTGAGGACGGAATTCCTCTTACCTGCTGAACACAACAGGCTGGACAAGGGGGGCCTAGAAGGTCCCCTATTTGAGAAGAGGCGCCGAAAAAGCCACGAATCCATCTATTCGGCTCAGGGCGCTCCCTTCTTGATGCTGGGAGTTTGGGCAATGAAAATGGTCCCGGCACGCGCTCTGCCAAGGCCCTTTGGGGTGGCCGGAGTGAGGGAGTCCAAACGATCTTGCTAGTAAAGAACACCATCACGTTGAAGGCGACCGATGATTCACTTGCGGCCGCAACAATGTGTCCATCCCTCCTACTAAAGCTGAATTGGTGAGAATTGGGGGCAAAGCCAAGGTGGTCTACACAAGAAGCAAGGCGAGCCGAGTGGTCAAAGAGAGAGGCTACCATATCGCCACTAGATGTACCACTACTTAGGTCGTGGGATCCGCTGGAAGATGTTCCCTGGACTCCAAGTGTCTATATCAATATAAAGTCCTCCTTGGATACTTCATGGAGAGTCATTTGAGGACCTTGAAACTTTGGAACATGTCAAAATGTTAAGGATTATATCATCATATTAGATCTGAGAGTTTGTCAAAAATGATACCTTGTTTCTACGGAGACTGCGGTGATAGTGGTGGAGAGGAAACCTTCAGCGAAGGAATGGGGAAGCTCCGCGGAGGAGACAATCTGTGAAGGCACCGAAAAAGCTTTGCGATGGAGAGGAGATGATCTGCAAAGGAGGTGGAGAGGAAACCTTTAGCAAAGGCACCAGGGAAGTTCCGAGGTGGAGACGACACGATTTGCAAAGGCACTGGCGACGCTTCGTGGTGGAGAGAAAACTTTCGGTGAAGGAACGAGGAAGCTCCACGAAAGAGACGATCTGCGAAGGCACGGAGGAAGCTCCGCGGTAGAGAAGAGATGATCTGCGAAGGAACGGGAAAGCTTAGGGAGAGAAGACAAGCGCTAGGGTTTTTGCGAAGAGGTGAGGGGCAGTTCACTTTCATTTGATTTTTTTAAAGTATTATTTAACTATGATCAGATTAAAAGAACAGCAGAGTAGACAAAACTTACTTCGGGGATGCCGGCTGAAATTTTTCATGTGAATGAGGGGTGAAGATAGTAAATATTTAATTTAGGGGATTAAATAAGTAAAAAGAGCTATTTAGGGGTCTCCCTATTTTAAATCTATGACATAGTACATTAGATAAATAAATAGATGTAACATTATCATCATTTTTATCAACAAATTAGTGACAATATTTCACTGCTCATAGATAGATAGTACTACAAGTGCTGATAGATTCTCAAAAGACCATAAAAAAGAGAAGAAAAAGAAAAAAGAAATTCATTTCATTTAACAATAATTTTATTGTTGCACTTAAATTGGGTATTCAACTCCTATCATCTTTTGCACAAATAAATACACCAAAATTTCTCCTGCTGGTATGCTGCCACTCACAAATTGAATACAGAAGTAGTGATATTTTTTATGCAAAAGAACAGCATATACCAATGCAGAAAGAATATATCAGTTCAGTGAGAAGATCTGTAAATTAAACAATATGATAAAGCATGAAGAACTTGAAAATAATAATAATAATAATAAAAAGGTTCATTCAACTACTGTGAATCTCTTGGGGCAAAAACAGGTAGCTGCTGGTTTGGGCCTCTAAGTTGTGTTTTCGGCAGCTGCAGCTGATTCGGCAAAGCATTAGCATTTCTAGAGCTCTGGCTGCTTTCATTTAGAAGAGGACCACCAAAAAATATCGATTCTCCGGTGCATACGAGCTCTATACGGCTTCTTGCCAAAGAAGAAGATCCAGTATTATCCTGTGAAGCAACAAATCGACGGACTTCTTGGTCCCAATATACTAAAGAGCATGGGTTTCTTGGCGGACAACTGGCTTTGGTGGCTTTGCTCTTTAACCCATCTTCATCATCGGGTTCTGTCGATGATGGTGATTGGTTCTTTGGTGGTTGATACATTGGATTGAAGTGTTGGGTGCTTACACGTTGATGACGTTCTTCAATAGTAGGACTACTGAGTGAGCTTGGAGGGTAGGAACCGTAGAAGGGAAATGAAGTTGGAGTTCCTGCGAGGCTCTCTTGGCAACTTCTATTGCCATTTGAGCTGATGGGTCTCAGGACAGAGGAAGATGCTCTGGCCTTGGTGGCGGCTCTCATGGCTTCATTTGAGTCAAGATTGGCAAGCTTCCAGGCACTAATGCGAACTGGCATCCTTGAAGATCTTTTACCTGAATCTGAATGGCCAGCAGCATCAGGATCGATAGTCGAAGGGACACGTTTTTGTTCCAAGTGTGGAACTATTTCATCCTGCAATTTATAAGTGTCTTGAAAATAATAAATTGACTCCGAGTGAGAAGCATGAATCTTGTAAATTTACCGGATAGTTTGCAAGTATCCTCGGAGGGGTGCACCATGCACCTCGATATTGCAATCCGAGGGACCTACCACTAACGGCAGTAGCTGCAGAGCTAACTGGAGAAGATGAAAGAGATTGTGGTTCATCATCGTTCGCTCTTGGTGGTGGTTCATTTTGAGTTCTAACGGCTAGCATGTAATCATAAGTTGTCATGCCCTGAAGAGTCCATAGACTTTTTTATTGATCAAGGCTAGATAGTAATAAAATGAAGCTAATGGAAAGAGATGAAATGATCTAAGGCTGAACCTTCCTGATGAGTATCATATGGAAGAATAAAAGTTCTGCCAGAGGAACTAAAGCAAACAATGATAGTGCTGTACAAATGCCCTGCAACAGGAGAGCTTACAATTAGGCATACAACAAATAGGCTCTAAATTACACAGTGCTGTGGGGTAGGTAGGTATGCACACAAAATCACTTATAAAGAATTAGTGACATATATGTACCCTCTCAGGTAAAAACCTCTTCATAAAGCCATTGGATTTACTCAAATATCCACACATCTGAAAACTTGATTAATGGTGCAATTGTTTGCTCAGAGTCCAAATAACCCTTGTTAAAGTTTAACAACAATTCAACTATGGCCTATGGATTTGGACCAAGTTCTATACAGCAAATGTAATTATCCATGCAGTACAACCAAAATTAAAAGCTAAAAGTGACCTTGTCTTTGTAATTTACTCTACTCCCAATCCTTGATATATGAAAGTCAGCCATGAATAAAGTGCAACATGATTTCAGCATCCCCTGCCGCGCTGTTTGAGTGTAAAGCTTCCCTAATAACAGTTTAGGTATCCATCCTACGGATCCAGCTCCGTTCAAAGTTGGCCTGCCACCAGCTGGATGGTTAGGAGCAGGATCCCCTAACAATATTTTTTTGAAGATTAAATATACAAGGATATATGGTACCATTTCAAAATGGAATCACTTATAGATAATTTGTGAGACTTGAGATTATCTTGTAAACTAGTCCGTTAAAACCATCATTATAACCTGTTCTCAGTATGGTTGTGGTCATCATGGCTGTGGGCGAAATTTTCTTAAACTACAAAACATCTGTCTTCTTCTGTCTCTCTCATATTCAATACTAAGACCCTGTTTAGCGCGAGGACCAAAATCAGGACCAAAATGGTACTAGTTTAAAAAACAATAATAATAATAATAAATAAATTTTTTTAATCATTCTACACAAATTCTAATATAAAAAAATATTATTTTACTTCACATACTCAATAATTTTCAATAAAAATATCTACTTTATTTCACATCCTAGATTAAAAGTACTCGATTCAAATATTTTGGTCGAAGATGAGAAATAAAGTAGATATTTTATTAAAAATTATTGAGTATGTGAAGTAAAATAATATTTTTTATATTAGAATTTATGTAAAATGATTAAAAAATTTTATTTATTATTATTATTGTTGTTTTTTAAACTAGTACTATTTTTGTATTGATTTTGATCCTCGCGCCAAACAGGGCCTAAAACCCACAACAGACCGCACCCACCAACATAAACATCAACAGCAGAATACATTGCAATTCTGTGCATAAGACCTGCGCAGAATTCCAATGTAAACTATCACATGCTAGCTTTACAAGACTGCCAATAACCCTAAAGTTCAAAACAAGAAAATTTGTTGACATGATTGTGAAACTTAACAACAGTTGCATCAACACGTTACAGAATTTGAAAAAAATAAGTACATAAGCATGAACTTACCACAATGACAGATAAAATGGCCCGGGAAAATTCATCTCCAAGTCTGTCCATAACCTCATTTTGAATTGCCTTTTTATCAACAAAGCATCGCACAAAGACAGCAATACCAACACCAAATTCGAGACCAAGCTGCACATGGCTTATTAACAGCATAATTCTACATCTTCTAACAATAAAGAAGAAAGAAGTTGAAAAATACAACAATACTACCTACCCATACAAGGCTTGTTGCCATGAGAGATAAAAATGTGACATAGTTCTTCCGCCCAATGCAATTATTTACCCACTGCAACAAAATGATGAGCTCAGAACCAACCAACACAAGAAGTAATGCTGAATAATAAGACAGTTTATACGCACTAGTAACATACACGACAATGATGATCAAAGCCATCCACACATTTGTCACAACAACGACAATGCTTGCTGAGCTTACCGACCTATGGATTAAGACAAGTAGTTAAGAGAACGTCAGATGAACAAGTAATAAGCCAAACCAAAAGTAGGAAACATGAGAAGCACCATTAATGCATCAATACTAACAGAAATTTCAAAAATACGTATATTTGGTCATGTGTCTGGATACAAAGACATTAACAAGAATTAGAATATATGACATGACACAGCATCAACCAGAATCTTGACAACCCCAAACTGCATCAAAGACATATATCCTAACAATACTACAAGACACGATAACCAATCACTGCAAATTCAAAAGATTGCATCTGAAAAACTCTAAAATAGTAGTTGGTTCATAATCAAAGAAAACCAATATTAATTCCACACCTCTGCATTACATAGAGTGCAGAATAATCCCTCGTTATTGTTGGATTGTAGTTCTGCATTAGCACCAAATTTGAGGCCATCTTCCTTTATCATAAGAGAGCATAAGCAGCAAGCAATAGTTGAGCAGATTTTTGCTTGTTGGTTCACTTTCTTTCCTTCATTATTCAACGGCAGCTTGCTTGGTTCCTCAGAAGAATCTATACCTACTTATCTCAAAAAAGAGCATCATACTTATAAGCAAGAGATCCAGGGGAATATCAATTACATCATTAAAGCCACCCACGTTACTTTGTGATTTATAAGCTGATGGTCCACCAATAGTCATCAGAATACCAGAATCAGAAGGATCAATGGCAGCGCATCTAACATAGAGGATACATATCATAAATGCCTGAAAAATTAGAATGATCATATAAGAAAAATAATCTAGCATGTATGAAAGAAAGAAAAATGTTAATTGAGTAAAAACTTACAAATATGCTATAAACAGACAAGGCCACATACTCATTTATTTGCTTTCCCAAGAATGGAGCAAAGAACAGATAGAATGAAACAGATAGCATGAAAAATATGACTATTGCCACCACCTGTCAACCATAAGAATAAACAATCAGCAATTCATGGCCTCCTATTTTTTTCAGTTAAAGACGGATTGAGCACATGAATCATAACTTTAAGAAACCTATAAGAATGTCATATTTTCTGCTTCTGAGATTATCCACACCTCCAAAGACACTTCTATAATTCACAAACATATGTTTTGTTCTTGCATAACATTGCCTTTACTTTCTTTTTGTTCACATACAAACTATGTTGATGACTGCAATTCCATGCTGTTTATCTGCTTGACTCGATCTAAAAAATTCTCTACCGTTCATTCTCTATTCTTTATTGATGCACTTAGATGGCCCAAAAGAAATCTGTTCAAATCTTTAAGCACCTCATGGATTGGTTGTTCTTTTAAGGTTTACTGGTATCTGTATTCTTAATGATATTTTTAATTGGCTACTGTTTAGAAACAAAGGATCTAAAACAATTGTTTAACATGCACAGATACTCCTCCATTAGATAAAAGAATTGATTGTCTCAAAAAGAAAAATCCTATGCAAACAGCCTACCTATGAAGCACGAGTACGATACGAATACGACATGATACAGATACGATGATATGACAAACTTAAAAAAAAGGATACGAATACGTCAGAATACGAGCTTTAGATATGTGTATAGTGCGTCATATTCTCATATTTAAAGTGAAGCTTTATGGTAGATCAAAATGATTTATACATCTTATTGCTATAAATTTTTTAAAAAAAATTAAAATTTTTTAAATTTTTTTTTTCAAATGTTCTTGATATCACTAAAAGTAATATTATGGATAATTCAACTTGAAAAAAATAAAAATATACTTCAATAATTATTGAATTATAAAAATTTTTAATTTTAAAATTATATCATAAAGTTTGTTTAATTACTTCTCAACCTGTTATAGATTTTCTAAAGGAAATGAGAGTTTAAATATATATATATATCTATATCAATAAATTAGTTTTAGTTTCAATTTATTTTAACCAAAATCAATTAGTTCAATGCAAACGAGATACAATTAATAATAATACAGATGCTGTAACATAAACTCATATATACAGACCTAATCAAGATATATACTACTATCCCCTCTTTAAGTCTCTAATTAAATAAATAGATATAAAAAAGTTAAAATCTTATCTTTTTTATAATATAAGGTTGATTAAGGTAAAACAATTTGATCGACGTCTAACAGAAGTAACGAGAACATTGCTTGAGGTAGAAAAAAGAGAAATATCAATAATATTTCTAAGACCGCAAAAAATGTTAGGCTAATATATAATGCAACAGCTTGCGGATACCAAATCTTTTTAACTGTTAAAACACTAGTGTACGCAAAGCTTTCTGCGATTTCAATTACATGCCTACTATATTTTTCTCTTAATTTTAATGTTCGAGTCTACGCATGAGTTGTATTTTATGTATGAGATATTATTATTTTTTATCATGTCGGCTGAATTGACTGTTCTAATATATTTTCTCTAATTAGAAGTATCGGACAAGTATCGGGCAAATATCGAATTTTTATAAAATAAAAATAAAAATTGATACGCCACGTGGCGTATCGAATACGTATCGGTGGAGTATCAGGGAGTATCAGTATTTGATACGAATACAATACGGATACGTTAGGCTTCACGAAGTATTGGTGCTTCACAGCAGTCCACATAACTCACACGCTTCATGGCCTGATAGGCCATGAAGATGCATGACTTCATAGCTCAAAGAGAAGCTCCCATCAACATGCCTATAGAAAATTAACATCACTGTGTGATACATTACTTTTACCCTCCCAACAAAAAGATCAGTGACTGCAAAAGCCAAGCACCCAATTCTAAGATATGTGCCTTCAATGAATTGTTCAATATTCTGTAATTCAGATTGAAAACTTATCCAGATTCTTTTCTACACCCTCTTGCGGCATCTTCCACCACTTCCACCAGATTCATCACAACCAATGTCAAAGACCTCATTCTCAAGTGCCCCACAATTTCTTGCCCCATATCTACTGGAAATCCAATATACTACTATTTAACCAGCACACGCATCTTGCATTCAATCCAGGCAGAGGGAATATACTTGATGAGTAGATCAACTGAGGCTCCCACTCATCAACATTGATGTTATCTCATATGTTTCAGCAAGAAAGGTAGAATATCCTCGCTATCCAAATTGAAAATAAGAATGCAAAACATAACATGAAAAGAGTTACTTTAGAATAAGCTGCACAACTAATAACTATCTTCCCCAAATTTGATTTTTGATGGATTTTAGTTCCACCAGGAACGATGCTCATGCACACACCTTCTCCTTCAATCAATCACCCTTTCTGCCAAGTTCCCTAATCATAGAACCTTAGCCAACAACCAACATATGACACTCTAACTATGCATACTTTTGTCGCAACCAACATATGACACTCTAACTATGCATATTTTTGACTCGGGACGACAGTCCATGAGGGTCAAACGTTTTCGAAAGCAAGAAGATGAAAAGGCACAATTCTTGACTTTCAAAGGACCGATGACCAGTTCAAAGGCACGAATTAGACCCGATGCTCGGAAATATCAATCGACACTCCAGTCGCTGTTTATAGTCATCTAAAAGAAATTCAAATATCCGTCCTCTAACTGAAAGCGGAACAACCGTAGGAATTCGCAGAACGTGAAACCAAGAAAATGAATCTATTCCGCTGATAGATTTCCAAGAAAATAAGTGAGTAATGTTACAATCAGTAAAGAAACCCTCCTCTCCATCAAACATCCATTCGGGAACACACAAACTTTTCAAAAAAAAAAAAAAAGCACCATCAAGATCAAGAATCGTCGTAAGAAAAAAACGTCAATAAATTTGCAGAAACCTGCAATCTGTGCATCGGCAGCTGCAATCCGTGGCGCCTCGCCATTGCCACCGAAATGCTTCCACCAGACAGCACTAAAACCCAACTCGGTTCTCCAACAACCATCCACTCCACTTTCAACGCAATCCACGAAGACTTCGATCTCGAAGCGCGATTTCGAAGATCAGAGAGCGCTCGAATTTAAACTTCGATAACCGGAGGATCTGTCGGCGCTCAGATTCAGCGAAGCTAATGAAGAAGAGAGGGCTGCGGAAAAAACATTGGAGGGGTTTATAAAACGGTTTTTCAGTTCACCCCCTTTCTTTTCGGAATATTATTTCTTAATTATATATTTACAGAATTACCCCTGCTGAACATTTTCTGCGAATTGTGCACGTAACATTATATTTAAAAATTATTAAAATTTAATATTTAATCTTTAAAAATTGTAAAATTTATAAAAAAAAATTAATTATAAATTAGTATTACCATTAACTCAATTCAACAGTATAAACAAAGTTTTATCTCATGTAAACTAAAATCTAAAGTCTTAAATTAAATAAATTAAAAAAGAGTTAAAATGTAAACATATAATTAATTTTTTTTATAAATATAATATTTATTAAATATAATATTATATATGTAATTTTTTTATTTAAAAATAGTCTAGTTAGGGATATGTAAATGTGTCGTTGTTTTGATTTGGTAAATCAAAACCGAAAAATATTAGCTTTAATTTTATTGATTTATGAAAATAAATCAATTAAATAAAATTAGATTTATTAAAATGATCAAATTTATTCTTTTATTAAAACTTAGATTAATTAATGATTTCTTGTTTATGCTCATTAAATCTTAATCCAACCTACCCATTAATATATGTGCGGTTTGGCTTGATAAGAATTTCAACTATGGTTTAATTTTCGTAAATATAAAATTAAATCGAAGCCAAATAACTAAATTAATTAAATTATTAAATAATTAATCAAAATAAA
The DNA here is from genome assembly GCA_019297695.1 of Apostasia ramifera. NCBI lineage: Eukaryota > Viridiplantae > Streptophyta > Magnoliopsida > Asparagales > Orchidaceae > Apostasia > Apostasia ramifera. Next base: position 59,160 of record JAEMOT010000498.1, on the reverse strand, counting down.
AATTATAATCAAATTTAATTGATTCAATTTGACATTTCTATTTTAACAATTTAATGCACTTGATGTAGTCACATATCATTATTTCTACTGATAATATGTATCACTATTAATTTTAATTAATAAATGCTAATGAAATAATAGATTCTAACACATAGAATAAAACATTACAAATTCAATACTTAATTTTTTATATTTACATATTTATTCAAGACAAAAATTATTATCACCTTATTCTACATTAAGAATACATCATTTTATACTAAAAAAAATGTCATTTTATACTAAAAAAAAATGTCATTTTATACTTAAATTGATTCTTCCTTATTTCGCATTATAATGCACTGCTCGTAAGTAAATATCTTTAATAAAGTGTGTAATTAAATTTAGAGAATTTAACAGAAGTGATTAACATTTTAAACACAAGTTAACCGAATGTTATTTTATGATGTCGTAAATTTATTTTAGTTATATATATATTGCTTAGATTGATAAGTAAATTTTTACCCACTTTAAGTCGTATATATAATTATCTCTACAGTTAACTAAAAGAAATACAATGCTCCAAAATGTAATTACAGCTTGTACCACAATAAATTCATTTAGATTTATGTTTATCTAATAACTTAATTTAGGATAATTTTATTTTCTTAGATGCTAAATTATATATATTTGTTTATTTTATAGCATAAATTTCAATATAAACACTTTTTTCAAAAAAAGTTAAAACTAAAAATAAATAGATATTATAAAACTTGAACTTGAAACTTTATAACTCTGAGATAATATTAAATTTTTGATTATTAATTATCTTGAAAACTTATGATACATAAATAATTTTATATTTTAATATTTTTATAAATTTTTTTTTTGTATTTTTCAGATCCATTTGGCATGATATGTTGTTGATCAAGTGAAAGTTGAAATTAAAAATTTGGTCAAATAATTGCTAGAAAATGCCAAAGTCTATTTCCCTAGTGATCTCCACAGTTGTGACAAATGGAGGAAAACTAGAAAGCTCATGTGATCATGGGGTATGCCATTAAAGGAGGTTTGGAGTATAATAATTAATCAATATGTTGACTACATTTATAATAATCATAAATAAATAATGATGCAGCCGAGTTTGCGGCGAGGACCAAAATCAGAACTAAAATAGTACTAATTTAAAAAATAACAATAATAATCATAAATAAATTTTTTAATTATTATGCACAAATTTTAATATAAAAAAATATTATTTTACTTTACATATTCAATAATTTTTAATAAAAAATTTAATTTTATTTTACATTCTAAACTAAAATACTCGATTCAAGTATTTTGATCTAAGATGTGAAATAAAGTAGGTATTTTTATTAAAAATTATTGAGTGTGTGAAGTAAAATAATATTATTTTATATATTAAAACTTGTGTAGAATAATTTAAAAAAATTATTTATTATTATTATTGTTCTTTTTTAAACTAGTACTATTTTGGTCCTCGCACCAAACAGGGCTTGCCAACTAAAAATAAATAATCATCAACTGAAAAAATGAAAAAAGAGGGAGAAAATAGTTGGAATTTCATTTAAGAAATATTTCTAGTTTGATCTATATATGTATTTACCTTAATTCTTGCACCTGCATTTCATATTATAATGTTATTAAATGGTTTTGGGATATTTCAAGGAGGTATTTTGAGACTTACAAAAGTAAATAAAAGATGTAGAATAAATATTTCTCATTGATAGACTTTTTAGCGGTCTAATACGAGGAAGAGCTCAAGGGAGGCATCGTCCTCAAGCACAAGATGACAATCCACAAGATATGAAGTCAAAGGCTCGATTTAGTTGAAGAAAAAAAGATGATTTAAAAAATATGTATGATATAAAATAAAATAATTATTTAATAATAAAATTTGTGTCTTTTAAAAAATAAAATAAGATTTTTTGTTAAAAAATTTTTAACAATTGCTAAAATGGTTACAATTTTTTTTAATCAAATGGGACTAAAGAAAGTTTTTATATGGACAAGGAGCAAAAATTTCCACACCCACATAATTCTTTAAAGAGAAGGCAAATTAACTTATGAGTTCCATAGCTTAGTGAGCTCAAAAGAGATCTTTTAGCAAGAAGACGCATGATCTGGGGATACAATTAAGATGCATCCATTCACCCAAGTATGCTAACCTCCCTCAATTATCGACTACAAGGATCATATGCGAGGTAACTCGAACATAAGGGCCCAAGAACCTAAGGGCTAGGCAACCGTCTCGAGACAACCAAAAAGACTCACATTGAGAATACACCTGACTTACAATTGCCAAAGATACATAGCATCTGTAACTTATTCGAAAGAGATGTGAAAGTGTGAAGGAGACCAAAGTTTAGAGAAAATGGATGCTAGGGAGTAGGAGTAGCATAGTCCCCCTTTTTTTTTTTTTGAAACTTTAGACACTCCATTGTTCATTGTACATAAATTAGGAGAATAGAGCAAGGATAATATAAAATTATATAATATTAGAAGATGTATACATTGAATCTTTGACATGAGAAACTAAACATTAATGGCTTATTTATTTGACATGTTAAAATTAATTTGGTTTGATTTTAGACAGATATATCACATCAGACATAAATTTAATATTAAAAATTAACTATATTTCATAACATAAACATAATTTAAAATAAAATTTAACTTTATTACAAATCCTGCGCACATACCAAATTAATAATTAATTTTATCACATTATTTATAACTTTTAATAAAAATATATCATAATTTGGAGCATAGTACAATTTTATCAACAAATAATTTTAAATTTATAATTTTGTAAGATTTCAATATAATATATAAAATATTTCATCTTTGATAATAAAATATGTAATTTTTATATAAGGGATCCTCTATGTAAATGTCCCAAATTTAATTTCTTATCTCTTGCTTTTTGCCAGTCTAAAACTTATAAACTAAAAATGTAAATATTAATATTTTAAAATTATATTTTAAAAAATTAAAAGTTCATAATTGAAAATAATCTTATGACATGGTAATAAAAAATTAATTATATTTTGATTTGGACAAAATGATAATACTTTTACAACTTTAAGAATCTAAATTCAGAATTTTAAAAAATTAGGGCCAATTTACAACACCTTTTCAACCTTAAGGGCTAGAATGTAATTTACCCTAAAATTATTTTATACCTTACCTAACTCATATTTCAATATTAAAATATCACTTTATTTTAAATCGTATACAATTCATAATTGTTGACATGAGAAGTAGGGGTCCCGAGAGACAGCGGTACGCAGAGGGTTAAGCCTAATGATTAAGGTCAAAATGAGAGTAATACACATCCAGAACAGCACACAGAGGTTTAAGGTGATTCAGGGAGAAAATCTCCTATGTCTACCAGAGCGAGCTTGAAGTGTTTCACTATATCTCAAGAAGGAGAGCCGTTTGGACTCAGTACAAGAATACCTAACAAAAACTTCAATATTAAAATATCACTTTATTTTAAATTCTATACAATTCATAACTGTTGACGTGAGAAGTAGGAGGTCCCGAGAGACAGCGGTACGCAGAGGGTTAAGCCTAATGATTAAGGTCAAAATGAGAGTAATACACATCCAGAACAGCACACAGAGGTTTAAGGTGGTTCAGAAAAAAAATTCCCTATGTCTACCGGAGCGAGCTTGAAGTGTTTCACTATATCTCAAGAAGGAGAGCCGCTTGGACTCAGTACAAAGATAATAGAGAAAGATAACCGCTTGAGCTGTGTTGATGCAAAAAATGCACCACTACAGAGAGAAATGAGACGACGATTTTTACGTGGAAACCCGAGTGTCCGGGGGAAAAACTACGACGCCGTCCAGGCGATTTGAATCCACTAATTGAATTTTCTCTTACAAAGCTTGATCTCTAAATGGAGATCGAATAAGTACAAGAGGGATAGAGAGAAAGGGGCAGCTCAGCCCGAGAGAGAGAGGAAAGAAGCCCCCCTAGAGAGAGCAATCCTCCCCTTATTTATAGCTTGGAGAGGAGGGGACATAGTAGGTTTAGTCTGCCACATCTGACACCTACTCCTGCAAAGGACGATTAGGGAGTAGGCCTATGCTGTCTTAAATGCTGAGTTGACACAGTAGTACAGAGGGTACGATCTTGTGATATCTCTTTAAGCTGTTGTTCGGCAAGGGGCTGCTGTTGAGTTGCTGTTCGGCAAAGGGCTGCTGTTGAGCTGGTGTTCGGCAGGAGGTGTTAGAGAAGGTTCTAACAAGCTGAGTACAATAAAAGAGAAAGAGAAGATCCAATAGGTCTAACACCGAGGCCTTGATCTCGTCGATGATGAAGCGGCAAGCGTCCATAGCGTCGGCCCGGTGAACTGCGGATACGGCGATGAAGACTCTGGCATCGCCGACGGGAACGATGCCGAGGCGGTGGGCGACGGAGACGCGACGGAGGAGCCAGCGGGAACGGGCGGCGGCGCAGACTTCGGAGAGCCCGTGAGCAGCCATGGGCACTTAGGCCTCATACTGGAGCTCGACGACCCGTCGGCCGTCGAAAGTGTCGAGGGTCGTGCCCTCAAAGGTAGCGATGGCGCCGGAGCCGGGATCGCCGACGAAGGCGATGTAGCGGGAGGGCTCGAGCGGAGTGGAGGAAGATTGGTTGGCGATCTCGATAAATGTTTCTGAATTGCCGGCAGCGGCAATTTCTCCGTTTATTGGTTGTGGTTTCGGCTCATCAAAAAAAAAAAAAAATTTATCATGTTTTCTGTCGTTATTTAAAAAAAAAAAAAATTATATATAGAATATTTTAATTATAAAAAACTCATATTTACTATAGAAAATAAAATTATTACATATATCACTCTAAAATTTTATAAAATAATATAATTTATATAATATTTTTTAAAATTTGGATTTAAATTATTAATATATATTTATGAATTTTATTTTATTATGTATAATTTATTAATTTATAATATATACTTTTATCTCATTAAATTGAGTTTAAAATAAATTTTATATATAATAATTTATGAAATAAATATTATTTTAAGAATAGTATTAAAATTTAATTTTAGAAATTAGAATTTAGTTTTTATTTTTGAAGTAATTTAGGATATAAAATTTAATATTTTAAATTATAAATTAAGATTTTATGACTTAAAATTTAAAGTATAGTAGATTTTATCCAAAAATAGTATAAAATTTATGATTTTGTAAAATTTTAGTGTGATATAAGAAATATATTAACTTTAATATTGAAATATATAAATTCTTATAATTATATGTTTTCTATATAAATAATTAAAAGAATAATTAT
>JAEMOT010000498.1:31333-53755 GCA_019297695.1 Apostasia ramifera | reverse complement strand
AAATTTTTAAAATATAATGCTACGAAAGTCTAATAAATGAACTCGAATTTAAAATTAATTAGAAATTTTTATAGCACTATTATCATATAAATAAAATTAATATTTTTATAGGCAAATATATATATATATATATATATATATATAACTATTTTATATATTTAATATTTAAATTTTTAATATTATATATTAATTATTAAATTTATATAAAAATTACAATTGTACATGCATATTACCATTTTTGTGACATGTAAATTGTGATATGCAAGTATAATTGTAATTTTTATATAATTTTAATATTATGATATGTATATTTATTAAAAATTTTAGTATTAAATATGTAAAATATTCCGATTTTAATAATGTATATCTAATTTTTCTAATTTTATTTATATTTTATTATTATTACATATAAAATTTAATTATATTTACATTTTTAAAATTATTTATTAAAATTACAAAGTATTTTTCATTTTGAAAACCCCTTTATCACGCATGTCATGAAAAATCTGAAAGTCATACATTGCATATATTATAATTAAAAAATAAAATAATTGAAATATAACATTTTATGTAAATAAAAAATAATCAACTTTAATTGGGATTTTTTTTTTGTTGAAATTAATTGAGATAGAGGGACCCATTAAAAATTATAAACAAATATCTTGCATGTAAGTTTGAAAATTAATTAAAATTTCATTAATAAAAATAAAACAATTAAAGTTATAAAATATTTCTTATAATTTATATTTTATATTAGAAAATTATGTTAAAATTTCATTTATTTTTTTAATAAAAAATTGTCATCTTTTAGTTGTGTGCTCTCTTAATTCAGTCGAACAAGAGCCCTATCATGATAAATTTTAGGTAAAATTTAAAAAATTGTGATGTCATAAAAAAAATTTAAAAAAATTATTTGAACCTTAATTTAGTTTTTAATCCAATTTAAATTTTACAATATTTATTTTGAACCGGTCTTGTCCGGTCTAGGAATCAATTCTAGTTTAGATTGGTTCTGAACCGAACCGGTTTTGAAACCGTTTCAGATTTAGCATGCTCAGATATAGCGGATTTTTTTTTTTTCTGTTCCTCTTCCATAAAATAAAGGAGGAATTTTGATACTTTCCCCCAATTTTCTGAAGCTCGGAGAAGAAGAGGTGGAAGAAGCTTGGAGCTGCAGGATCCGGCGTTCTCCTGTCGCCCATTCACCCCTCTCTACGTTTATCTGTCACCCGATTCCTTACTTTCTTATTTCCCTGATTGATTTATGCCGACCGCTTCTCTCCATCGTCTACATCGATGAATCCGCTTTTACCGGCTGTCGTCTTATTACTGCTTCTCCTGCCAGCGCTGGTAATCTCCGGTGCTGCAAACTCGCCACTGGCGAAGAATCCGACGCCGGAGTTGACTTCTTCCTGGAAGGAGCTGGTGGTTCATGAGCAGTCTCGCTTCCCTAATCTGCGTGGATCTGAAGCAGGTTCTGATGATCTTGCTTCGCTTGGAGATTATAGAAACTTTCTCCAGGAAATACCTGATTCTTCTTCATACACCGTATCGGCAATTTGTTCTGCCGTAGAGTAAGTACATTTTGTTTGGATTCAAAGTTCTATATGTGCAGGCCTAGGATTTTCTATTCGTCTATCTCTTTGTTATCATTAAGTAGTAATCATTTTCCGCTGCATCTTCACCTCTTTAGTCGTTTGGTTCCAACTTCTTGCTAGTTCCATAATTCCAGCCTTAATTTTGTACCTATGCTAGATGCGTTGGATTTCTTTTTCATAACTAACTATGTTATTATGGAAACAGAGAATCAGATAGACTTCTTCTGGCTTCATTGGATGGAACTGTTTTATCAATCGACTGCAAATCAGGCGTGCAACAATGGGCACTTAAGACCGGGTCGCCGCTCTCATACTCGGAACATACAGATGTTGATGCTTGTGGTTGCTTCTTATATTCGGGTGAAGATTGGAATCTCTATGAATACTGCACAGATACTGGGTTCAGGGTATGTTTATTGTAGTTTGTAAGGCATTGATTTTAAGTATTTCCTCATCTTACCCTCTTTTTACATGTTCTTTTCTATGATCTAGAAATTGAACTTTACAATTGAGGAATATGTTCACAATTCACCTGACGTCAGAGGTCATGAAGTCACTATTGGCTCAAAAAGGAGCACTTTATATTTTCTTGACGCTGATACTGGCAAGGAACTGCATAAAGAACAATTTCCATCTATGCATCCAGTTGTTTCTGCGCCTAATGTTGGTGTTGATCTAGTTCCTTCTAAATTGGAGCAAAGCGAGAAGTCCGCAAACTACATTATGGTTGTGAGAACCGACTATTATTTGAACTCCTCAGCTCTCGGAAAACCTCTATGGAATATGATGGATTCTCGAATAAGTGCTGCATATATTAACAAAGAGATACCTGCTAAGTTTGGTACTGACGCTAAGGTATTCTCCCCACATAAAAAGGATATTCCAGTGTACTTTCCTCGTAAGGTGAATAAAGCAATTATGGAAAGTTCTAAAATTGCTGTGCTGCCTTCAGTTCCTGAATTGTACGACACCTTTAATGCGGATACACAAAGCAATATTCATGAGTCTCTAAGCCCATTATCTATACCAGATGGATCTACGAAGAACTGCTTTTCAGGAGTCGTTGCTGATCAGAATGTATTAATTCCAGAGCACGTCAATGTGTATTCTTTATGTGAATCATCTGAAAATACAAATAAATGTCCATCAGGAACCTGCATTATGCCTAAACCAAGTGACAATAAAATGTTCTATGATGTTGCAAGCTTGCAATCACAATCGAATGTCTTTGCTAAGGGTCCATTTGAAAATGTTTTAGGTACAATAGAGGATTCCTTCAGGCTAGCAAATAGAGCTCAAGTGGTTGAGATTCATGGCTTTGAGCAGGAATTGAAAAGTGAAATTGTTGATGCACACCATGGCATTTTTCTATTCCTGTTCCTTTCTTTTATTGCCATCGTTGTTATATATTGGAAAGCAAAAGAACCATCCAATCATGATAAACAACTCACCAATAAAGGGAAGATTTCGGTCATTCCTAAGAAGAAAAAAGCTAGAAAGGCTGTAAACATGAAAAACAGTGCAATTTCTGGTAACAATGATAATATAATTTCATCTGAAAAGCAGAATTCAGAAAGCCAGGGGCATACAGTTAACCAAAACAGTCACAGAAATTTAGCAGGCCTTTTAAGCTCCAATTGTACTGATGATGGCAAATGGATTGGCAAGCTTTTCATGTCGAACATGGAAATTGGGCGTGGAAGCAATGGTACTGTTGTTTTTGAAGGGATCTATGATGGCCGTGCAGTTGCGGTCAAGCGACTGTTGCATGCTCATCATGATGTGGCCTTTAAAGAAATTCAGAATCTTATTGCTTCAGATCGGCACCCGAATATTGTTCGGTGGTATGGAGTAGAGCAAGACATGGATTTCGTTTATATAGCATTAGAACACTGCATGTGCAGCCTTAGTGATCTCATCCAGGTTTACACAGATTCCCAGTCATGTCAAACGGGAAATAGTTGTATGGATTCAAATCCCATAAAGGAGCGCAAGGTTATCTTTCATCAAACAAAAGAAACAGAAAGTGATTTGGTACTGTGGCATCCAAACGGGTTGCCTTCTTCTCAACTTCTGAAACTCATGAGGTCAGCCTATTTTCTTCGACAGGGGTCTGTCTGCCTTTCTTTAAGAAGCAAAGGAAAACAAATTTAATTCCTTATTGCATCTATTATCAGTTAACTTTTGCTTGCTTTGTACAATATGTTTGATTTCACTTAATATTTTTGAAAAATATTTTGTTCCCCCACAAAATATTGGATAATTCCAGCTATGAAGTACTGATATTTCATGAGGCCCAACGCATCTGTATTTTATCCGTATTAGGTTTTAACACTCCTGATATTTCACCAATACACATCCAATATGTCATGTGGTATATCGAGTTTTATTTTTATATTTTAAAAATTCGATATTTATCTGATACTTTCTGATACTTCTAATTAAAAAAAATGGATCAGTCGATCATACTTTCGCGATAAAATAATTAGTATTTAGATTTAATGGTTAATAATGATAGTGCTACATACCAAATTCATATGATTGGAATCGCAAAGAATTTCACACACGTTAGGGTTATAATAAGAGAAAAAGATTTGGTATTTGCAAGTTGCTTCATCTTTTATTTTAGTTGACTCTTTTACACAGTCTCACAGACACTAGTGATGTTGTTTTTCTGCCTTAGTTGACACTTTATTGTTACTTTTATTAGACGTTGATCATACTTTTTCTCTACCTCACTTGAGCTTGTATTTTAGGAAAGGACAGGACTTTAGTATTTTTAATTTTATCTATCTATTCAATGAGTTAGAGACTCGAAGAAAAGATGACATGTATCTATTTTAATTAGATAAGTATATTTGAATTCACGTTACAGTAATTGTATTATTTATCACTTGTATCTTGTTTATATTGAGTTAATTAATTTGAGTTCGATTTAGATTGAAATTGAGCTTAATCTACTGATATGTATTTAAAATATCATCTCACCTATATATTTTGTGATAAATTGAGAAATAATTAAAAGAATTTTATGATATTATTCTAAATTTAAAATTTTTTGAAAGTCAATAGTTGTTAAAGAATATTTTCATTATAATGTTACTTTTAGTAGCATCAAGAATCTTTAAAAGTATGAAAATATAATTGCTTTCAAAAAGGTTCAAGTGATATTTTTGAATATATATGTATATATAAATATAATTGCATATTCTGACGTATTCGTATTCTACTTTTTTTAACTCTCTGCATACCTATGAAGTACTTTAGATTTCCGGTTCTTTTAATTTATTTACACTATCGAACAAAAACATTTCTCTGTGGAATGAATGCAAGATGACGGTAGCTTGTGCAAGCACTATGTGGATGCCATTGTCATTCCCTACCTATATAGTCAGATATAATTTCCTTACGCTTGTTGTTGTTAAAAGATTTTTTTCTGTTAGGCGTTTTGATTTATGTGCTGTATTAAGTTGATGATTTCTCATGTCATGTAACACTTCATTACCTCCCTTGTTGGATATTTCATTTCCTGAATCCCATATTTGTAACGAAGAGATAAGGCATCGATGCAGAAGATGGGAATGTAATTGTGATACCTTGTAGATTATAGTTTTTTTTTTTTTGGATTGTTCGTGTAGCTTATAGTTTACCTACTAGTGTTAAGGCATATAATTTTCTTTTAAGCTTGCAGCTTATTGTTCTTTTTGAACATGTGCATCTCTGATTTTAGTTACTCTTACTCCATTGCGATCTTACTTACGTATGTTTTACTTGTTTGTAATGTAGGGATGTGGTCTCTGGTGTTGCTCATTTACATGAGCTTGGTATAATTCATAGGGATTTAAAACCTCAGAATGTTCTTATAAGCAAAGCGAAAATTTATACAGCAAAACTTTCTGATATGGGAATTAGCAAACGACTCCTTGAGAATATGTCCTACTTGAGCCATAATGCTACTGGTAAGTAGATATATTTTTTTTGCGATATCTAGTCTTATCTATATGCAGCACATAATTTAGTATGCTTCCTCTTTTATCATATATTACAGGTTTTGGAAGTTCTGGTTGGCAAGCACCAGAACAACTTCGCCATGAGCGTCAGACACGTGCAGTAGATTTATTCAGTTTAGGATGCATACTTTTCTTTTGTCTTACAAAGGGTGAACATCCATTTGGAAAAAATTATGAGAGGGACTTGAACATTCTCAATAATAATGTCGATCTGTTCTTGGTGGATCATATACCGGAAGCCACAGATCTTCTTTCAAAGCTGTTGAACCCAGAGCCACAATTGAGGCAAGCTGTTTCATTTCATACATTCATGTAGTCTACGCTGGCCATAATTATGATTACACTTTATTTCAGCTGTGTTGTCATGTTTATTGAAGTTTTAGATAACTGCAGGTTAAATGCATTAGAAGCATTGCATCACCCTCTCTTCTGGAGTTCCGAGAGACGACTAGCATTTCTTCGAGACACGAGTGATAGGATCGAATTAGAAGATAGAGAAAACCAATCAGAACTTCTGAAAGCATTAGAAAATACTGGACCAGTGGCTTTTGGGGGGAAATGGGGTGAAAAGCTGGACGCTGCATTCATCAGTGACATGGGTCGCTTCAGAAAATATAAATTTGACTCTATACGTGATCTTCTAAGAGTTGTCAGAAATAAACTAAATCATTACAGGGAACTTCCAAAAGAGCTTCAGGTTCGTCTCATTACATTTTCCCTATTTCATCACTTCTTCACCACATTAGAGAAATTGGTTGTTTCGTTTGAAGAGTATTATAAAAAAATATAAAATTATTATTTTAAAATGATTGAATATCTAGATAGTATTGAAACAAACACCTGCTTAATTTGCTTTTAATATGCTTGAAATTTTATGTTTCATGTTGTGTTTTCAGGAAATTCTTGGATCGGTCCCTAAAGGGTTTGATCAATATTTTTGCACTCGATTTCCGAGGCTGTTAATCGAAGTCTACAAAGTGATGCTTGCGTACTGCAGGGAAGAAGATTCATTCAGTAAATATTTTGATAGCAGTCTGATCTGATGAAACATTCTGGTGATAGAATAGTAGAACTTGTTCAGTAGCTCATGTACATATTTATACTCTCTGAACTACTAACCCTTCAAAATCATTTTATTCTTTCTGTCCGAATTGTATCTGTAGCAATATCTGCTCTAATGTCTACTTTATTGTTTGCATAAATTCTGGATGTGTGTTTATGTGATGAGCTTACAGCAGCTGTTCAATAACTGCTTGCTGATTAAATTAAGGTTAGTTGCTCACTAGTGCAAAATATGTAAAAACATCATAGTTTGGACCACTTATTGACATTGTTACTGATTCCCTTAGATGTTTAAGGTACAAATTAGTAAATGATGTTATCGAATTGTGTTAATGTTATCGAATTTGTAGTGTCACTGATTCATACTCGTGCTGAGGGAAGAAGATCAAATTTTCTAGAAATATTGACAGTGGGTTTAGTTAGCAGCTCACTGTCATAGCAGAAATTATTGCATCCAGCAGGCAAACTACATCAGCGGTTCGCTCGTGATTTGCTCACTGTTCACGCACGCGGTGCCGTGCAGGTGAGCAGATCTCGCTGCGCGTATAACGCCACGAATAACATTAAGTCACCAAGTGGCCAAATGAGCTGTATGATTGGTTGACTGGATCGTTTGTTCGCTCTAACCAAACGGTCCATTTGGTTACTAAATCAAGAATTCATTTAGAAAAAATAGGTATTTCTTGAACTCAAGTGTTCGTTTGAAATAGTAAGTATTATATGCACTTCATTTAAAAGAAAAAAAAAAGAGAAATTATATTATTTGATATGATCTCTATTTGATTTTCACTTGACTCAAAGTTAATTTGTTCAAAATAAAATTAATTTAATTTATAATTGACTTAATATTTATAGTTTAATACTTATTTATATTATTTTTTAATATGTATTTAAGATATTTAAGATGTAAATATATATTTTAGGGGATATATATATATTAAAGAATTTAATGTATAAAATACACATTATGTAAATAAAATATATTAAAATATTATAATAATATATAATATATGTTAAATAATTATATAAATCTTACAATAAGATTAAAAATAATGCTCAATTTAATTTAATAATTAACTCAAGCTCAAAAAATATTACTCAACTTGAAATAAATTTGATTCAAATCTAAAAAGATTTGAGTTTTAAGTAGAGAAAGAACTCAATGGAACTCAACCTAACAGCCATAGTGAGGGAAGAAAGGGAGAGAGGAGAGTGGAGAGGGAAGGGAAGTGATTAGAATGAGAAAAGGGAAGGGTATTTTGGTTAATTACACATTTTAAATAGCTAGATAATTGATTAAAATCGATTCATATTAAGATTGAATAAATTTGGAAATAGAATTATGTGCAATAAATGTTTATGAGATGTTTTTGGTGAGAAAATATTTTTTTTTAAAGTATAGAACTCGAAGGAAATTTTTTTTTTAATAACTTTAAAGGCCACGAGGACTAAAACCAGGACCAAAATAGTACTAGTTTAAAAAATAACAATAATAATAATAAATAATTTTTTTAAATTATTTTATACAAATTTTAATATAAAAAAATATTATTTTACTTCACATACTCACTAATTTTAATAAAAATATTAATTTTATTTCACATCATAGATCAAAATACTCGATTCAAATATTTTGGGTTAGGATGTGATGTAAAGTTAATATTTTTATTGAAAATTATTGAGTATATGAAGTAAAATAATATTTTTTTATATTAGAATTTGTGTAGAACGATTAAATTTTTTTATTTATTATTATTATTATTATTATTATATTTTAAACTAGTATTATTTTAATCTTAATTTTGATCCTCGCGCCAAACAGGGCCTAAGAAAGTGGAGCAGTGAGAACCTTTTTGTTTTACCACTTATTTTAACTGACTAAAAGATGCGAAAATTTAGTATATAAAATATTAGAAATTTTGTAGAGAGTTCAAAGAAGGATAATTAATTCAAAATTTTTAAATCCACAAAATATTTTGTCATATATGCAATTTATTTTAAGTTTATTCTAAACGAGTAAATTCTCATTAGAATTGACTCAAAATAAAACTTAATTCATATGGACCTATTACTGATTCGAGTTAATTTATTGCACCTTTTGCATCTTATATCATAATTAATATTATAACACAATAATTCTACCCAAAAAAATATATTATAACACATTACTAATATTTAAGGTAGCATAGAGTAGACTATTATTAAAGATAATTATTTATCCTCTTCCAAAAAAAAATAATTGTATATAGTTTTTCACAAAAGTACTAATTTTATTCACTTAATTTGAATTTATTTAACTAAATTTTATTTAACATGAGTTTGAGAAATATTAATTTAATAAGTTTAACAAATAAATATTAATAAAAGTTTTTCAAAAAAAAAACATATCTACACTATATATAAGAGTACGAGTTAAGCAGGAGAAAAAAAAGATTTTATTCTATCTGTATTTTTTAAATTTAAAAATCCAAAAAAATAGTAATAATTATAATTTAGTCTCAATATTTTAAAAACTCACAAAAACAGCAATAATTGCATTTTGGTCTTAAATTTTTCACCTCCTTATGAGTCAGTTCAAATGTATAATGAAATTCGTGAAATTATTTATGTATATGTCAGGGACAAAATTTTTAAAGGTAGGGAGAATTGTGACATCCGGAATTTAATTTGAGATGTAAAACTTCGAGTTGATTTGAACACAAAATGAATAAATTTGGATCTTAAATAAATATTTTTAGAATAATTTATAAGGACATAAAAGACAGGAGACTAACTTATAATTGTTTCTTAAAAACATATAAAATCCAGCTGGCTCCTGAATTTAAAAACTCACAAAAACAGCAATAATTGTATTTTGGTCTCAAAATTATTTACCTCCTTACAAATCAGTTCGAATGTATAATGAAGTTCATGAAATTATTTATATAAATTTCGGGGATAAAATTTTTAAAGGTGAGGAGAATTGTGACATCAAGAATTTCATTTGGGATTTAAAATATCGAGTTGATTTGGATCCGAAATGAATCATTTTGGATCTAAAATAAATATATTAGGACTTAATTGTAAGTATATAAAATCTAGAAGACTAAAGTATAATGGTTCCTAAAAAATAAAAAATCGGTTGGGGATGGCTGCCAGCAAGGGGCACCCACCCACCGCTACTCTCATTATTTAAATAAAAAAACTCACTATAATTGTATTTTAATTTTAACTTATTCATCACCTTACAAATAGGTCCAACTTATTTATATTTAATTATAATTTTTTTAAAATTTTGGCTGTATTTTTTTAAATTTAAGGGTTCAGATTTTAAAAAGTTTAAAATTATAGATCTGTTAATATAATTTCGCAGAGGCCTGGATGTAATTTAACTTTTTTTATAGTATTAGAAATTTTGTGTGCGTTGCACATGGGGGGAACAAAGTAATGCAATCATATTCGATGCTATAAAACATTTAAATATAAATTAAATACAGTTTTAAAATTTTTAAAATTATAATTGAATTTAAATTTTTTATACTCAAATTAGACTCGAACTGAAAAACTCAATTTGAATTTAGATTGAGTAATGTCTCACCTATTATTTGACAATACATTAAAAAAATTAAATTTTATATAATAAATTTTGTATGAAGGAAGTTATATATTTTAAAATACTAGCATCATAAAAATATAGATTCAACAAAATTTACAAAATTATTTATCACCTATGCATATTCTAAAAATTTTGATTAAATAATAATAAATTAAAATGATTTTTTAGAATAAAACTTACGCATTAAAAAAAAAATGAAAGTAAAATGTAAATTATGCAAATTCAGTTTTATTATAATTTTATGTACCAAAATATAATAAAAAAATTTTTATGTTTATAAAAAATTTTAAAAATAAAAATATAAGTAATAAAATTGAGAGATTATATTAGCCATACTCATTACAAACTTAGCTATAATTTTATGAATTTACATATGCAAATAAAATCTTGTGAAATTTTGATCAGTAAATGAAATTAATTATATTTACATAAATATCAAAAAAATATTAATTATTAAATAAAAATAGAATAAAATATTTTTTAATTTAATACATATCAAGATACTATCTATCAACTTATAATTAATACTAAAATTAAAATAAATTAAGAAATCAAATAAAAATTTAAAATTAAAAAGAGCATTTGGTTCAGTGTTATCTTGATGTTATATTATGTTATTTAGAGAAAGCAATTATTTAGTTTAATGATATATATAAATAATATTCAATTAGATTATAAAATTATTAGTCAAAAGATGACATCTAGATGTCGTGACATCTAGATTATATAACATAACACAACAACGAATTAAACGCCCCAAATAAACACCAAGTAAAATCTAGATAGCAAATTATCAAGAAGAAAAAAGTACGCATCCATCTCCTCAGTCATTCCTTCTTTCTCTCCATACAAACTGAATGACAGAAGCCTCGCCGGTGACCGGCGGTCGCTGCCGGCGTTAGGTCGGAGAGGCGTTACGCATTCAGATTGCAATGATTATAAAATAACAAATTCGAAGGAAACAATATCTTTTTTTTGGGGGATTAAATCAGAAATTGAAAAAATTTCCTCTTGAGGAGAAGAAAATGAAGGAGGAGGAGGAGGAGCTGGCCGCTGAAAGAACAGAGGAAAACAGAACAAGCCGATGGTAGCACAAAACGAACCCCGACATCCTCTCCCTCATCTCCGGCTTCCTCCCCCGCCCCGACTTCATCAATTTTGTCACCGTCTGCCGTGGATGGCGCGACGCCCCCATCTCCGCCGCGACATCGCCACCTTCTCCAAAGCTAACATTTGGTGCATCCTCTTTGACTTCTAGAGTGGCGAGAAAGATGATGACATCTGCTTTATCTATGAGCTCTCCTCCGATAATTTTAGACCTAAAATAAATAATTTTAGATCTATTTATATGAATATGAAAGTTGAGAGATTAAATTATAATTTTTTATATATAAAAAAGATGAATAAGGATGGGCCGCTAGCTGCCAATTGCAACAGCCAGCAGCCACCACCCAAGCCTCCCCTCTGCCACGTGAAAAGAAAAGAAAAAAATTTTAGAAAAGAGACAGAAATTGCATTTTGATCTCAATTTTTTCACCGCCTTATAAATAGGTTCAAACTATTTATATTTAATTCCAATTTATATTTAATAGCTTCTGGGCCAGATAACTTTAATGCTCTCTTGAAGAGTAGGGCAATATTCAGAAAGGCCAAACGAGCACATAAAAAATTATCGTATCTGATGTTATGGTGGATGTTGTAACTTAAGCATCGTAACCAATGTTGAGAAAGGTCGAACCAGGATTGAGGCATATCGTATCCGATGTTATAGGGAATGTTGAGCTTAAGCATTATAACAAATGTACAGAAAGGCCGAACCGGCGAAAAGAGTATTGTATCTAATGTTATGAGCATGCTGTAGCTTAAGCATCGTGCTCGATATGAAAAAAAGGCGAACTAATGGGACCACGTGCAACGCACGTGAAACATACTAGTATAAGTTAAATTACGAGTGAACTTGTAAAAAAATTAAAAAATTGGATTGAATTGCCGAGTCTAATTAATTGAGTTGTTGAGAATAAAAAAGAAAAACTAATTGGATTGTGGGCCAGCATATTATCTGGTTTAGTTTAATATTAAAATCAAATAGCACGCAGTATCATATTAAATTATAATAAATTAATTTATTTTTATAATATTTATGTTTGATGATGATTTAATAGATATTATTATTAAAAAATAGATATTATTATTTTAAAACTTTTTAAAAATAATAGTTTATCAATTTAATCCTGTTTTTTGAAGCACAGTTTATTAAAAAAAAAAAAACGAAAAAAAAAAAGACTGGAGCAGGCGGTCAAACAATTCCGCACGTTTTACATTTTGATTTGCTGGCAACCTGATAACCGTCTATTGCCGGTCACGAGTGGGTATACAAAATAAACCGATCTCCTTCTCTCTCTCTTGCTCATCGTTAGCTGTGGCCTCTCTCGGTCCTCACCGAAAATTTTGGCTGATTTCGTTTTCCTCCACTAATTCATTCATTTCATCGCAAAGAATATCGGAAAATGGTAAGGTAGGCTCGATGCGGGGATCATTTTCATCCATTTCCGTTCGGAAATCGAAAGCTTCTTTCTTTTTCTCTCCGAAAATCATTAGGGTTACGTAGTTTTGTTTCTTTTTGATTAGCCCCATTTATGGTTTCTTCTTCTAGGTTTTCTTTCTCTTCGAGATCCCCTTTCTTTGGTGTGATTCACGTGTGAAAGCTTGAAGATTGTTCCATATTAAATGTACTTTTGCAGGGCGTGGTGATTTGGGCCTTCAAGCAAGCAGCTGCATTGATTAGATGGAGGTGGAGGCTTCATGAAGATTATCTTGTGGCAGGGTTGAAGATTTAATTGGAATAGTAGGTTTTTTTCTTTAAAGACTTTTAGAATGTATGATTTGGGGAAGACCTCTCGCATCTTTTTCGTTTTGTTAGAAGGCAGGCATGGAGGCAACGAGATCGGTCCTTGCATGGATGGCGATGATCCGGATTCTTCGAAAGGATTAAATCAGATGAAAATTGGGAAACCTCCTCGAAATATTTCAGTCATTCGGCATTGTGCAAGCTCGGTTCTGCTGGTTGATTCTGCTGAAATTGTGCGTTATCTTCCATCTATGCAATATTAGTTTGATTGAATTCCTTTTAAAAGCGTGATGAAGAGCTCTTCCTCTTTTTCATTTGATGCCAATATTAGGGTGCTAGATTTTTTTGGAATGGATTCAATTTCTTTGTTCAGTGTAGTATTTGACATTCTTCTTCTTGGGTGACTGACTGTTGTGTGATCTTTTGCTGTGTAGGATCTGGATCGGGAGCCTGCGAGCTTGCCATCTTTGTTGGATGGGCAGGCCAAATTTTTGCCTATTTTCCGGTCAGGAAGCTGCTCGGAGATTGGGCCGAAGACTTGCATGGAAGATGAGCATATCTGCATAGACAATCTTGTTGATCACCTTGGATCTGGTGCAGATTTCCCGGCCCATGGAGCTTTCTATGGGGTGTGTTGTAGTTCTTATAATGTTTTTGAAATTTCTAGTTCATCTAACAAAAGATATCCTTTGCTTGTCATTCTATATCATAGTCAAACTGTAAAATGTATGTCTTCAGAGATAATGAATTGTGACGACCACGGACCGAAAAGAGCTTCGAGTGATTGCTAGAATAATGTTCATATGATTGAATCGAAATCACCCTGACAATGTGGGGCTTCTAGTAGGTTTCGAGGTGAAGGTGCGTAAGGGAGAGTTCCTTAGTTATATAAATAAATAGCATGATTTCAAATAATAGAAGTGCATTTTATGACAAAATCGTATGGCTAGTGATGAAAAACGCTATAAATGTATTTAAGTTAAAGTAGTATTGATATGCGTGACTCCCTGGAAAGTACTCAAGTCACATAGAATCAAAACTGATAATATCTCTATATTTGGATCGTGCGATGTTATATGAATCATTATGTTCTAATATTTGTATGCTTAGTTTCTACTAATGGAGATTTATTATGATTGAAATGCTTTTACCCATTTATGACATGATGATGCTTAGGTGTTTGATGGCCATGGAGGCACTGATGCAGCATATTTTGTTCGAAACAACCTTCTCAAGTTCATTGTCGAGGACAAGCACTTCCCCACCTGTGTGGAGAAGGCCACAGAGAATGCATTTGTCATGGCTGATCATGCATTTGCTGATTCACGTTCTCTAGATTGCTCATCAGGAACAACAGCATTGGCTGCCATTATTTTTGGAAGGTTTGATATTTTACTGCTAACCGATTACCTTCGTATTTAGAGTGGTGCGAAGTTTAATATCAAACTTCACTCCTCTTTTGCTGTGCGAATGTTGAGCTGCTTAATTGAAGTTGTGATTGACTACGACTCCCAAAGAATCAAAGATTAATATCTTTAGTTGAGAAAGTCAAGGGCACACTTCATCAAAGAATTTAGGTCATAGTGGTAATCTTATTAGACTATGTAAAAACATGTCAACTATACTTGCACCTTGCTCAATATGATTGACATTCTTCTATTTTTGAGCTTCTCTCCTGCATTCAATCTTCTTTTGCAGAACCATGCTGATCGCCAATGCGGGAGATTGCCGTGCTGTGTTAGGCAAACGCGGTAGAGCAATTGAACTTTCGAGAGACCACAAGCCGAATTGCAATACAGAGAGGCTCAGAATTGAAAAACTTGGTGGTAGTGTTTCCGATGGCTACTTAAACGGCCAACTCTCTGTATCTAGAGCCCTCGGTGATTGGCATATGAAAGGTCCCAAAAATTCTTCTTCTCCTTTAACCGCTGAGCCAGAGCTTAAGCAAGCAACCTTGACGGAGGAAGATGAGTTCCTAATCATGGGTTGCGATGGTCTGTGGGATGTGATGAGCAGCCAATGCGCAGTCACCATTGTCAGAAAAGAGCTCATGTCCCATAATGATCCTGAGAGATGTTCAAGGGAGCTTGTTAGGGAAGCACTGAAAAGAAACAGTTGCGATAATCTCACGGTGGTGGTTGTATGCTTCTCGCCAAATCCGCCACCTCGCATCGAGATTCCCAAAACTCGAGTTCGGAGAAGCATTTCGCTCGAGGGACTTCATCTTCTCCAGGGGGTGTTGGACGGTAATGCCTGAACGGGAGAACTGGTTTTTCCTCGTCTTCCATTGTTACTGCTTTGAGTTTCAGTTGCAAAGAAATGGGGTTTTGTTCTCCTTTTGAATAAAAAAATTATCATCTCTAACCCTGATATCATTATACACACCCTAATTAGCATTTTTTTTATCCTAGATTTATTCGAGAGTTATTTTGAAGTTGAAAAGAGAAAACAAATTTATCTCACAAATATGATGTATAATGTAAAAAATAATATTATTTTATTATTAAGGCCGGCAAGAAAATGTAAAATATTTTTATTATATTTTATGTAAAATTAATTTTTTTTAAAAAAAAACTGATAATTTTTTAACTTAAACCAAGCGGCATGGCCCAATCTTCAAGCTTTCGAACTGATTTGAGCTTTAAAAATTTAAAAAATGTTTTTAAAAAATTACCACTAAATTTAAAATTAATAATACTCACAAATCACTTAATTGATATCTCATAATTAACACATATTTATATATAAATAATAAATAATTTAAAAAATTTAAATATATTATTTTTATTTAAAAAATAAAAATTGAATCAAATTCAGCTGATCTGACCATGACACATAGCTTGACTCAATAAATTCGAGCTGAATTCAATTGAATTCAATTTAAATTAAATATTAATCCAAACATTGGGTGATTATTCCTAACTATGATGGTCATAATATACTAATGAATGAATGGGATTTGCTTCTGTGATCTAAGCTTCAAAAGCTTAATTAAGTGCTGCTGCTTCACTGAGATATAGTGATCATCAGTACTACTTAGAGAGTTAATTCTGAAACTATGTAGGTGCTAATGCTCAAGCGCTTCAGCATGCCAATATTCCTTAATTGTCCCTTTTTAAATTTTTTTTTTTTTTGTTCATACAAAAAATTAAAATTGTTAATTTCCCAACCTTATGTTGTTCCTATTGCAAAGTAAATATAAATACTAAAAAAATTAGTTTACATATATAAATTGGCTTTTAGGTTTGCCTACAAGCAAAACAACAGTCATCAACATGGCTAGCACAAAAAGTTGAGTGCCAAAACTAAAAAAAAAATGGAATGTAAAAGAAAATTCTATTTTTTAAAAAAGTGAATATTCAGTTACAGTCCTAATGGAGTAATCCTAATTTTTCTCCTTCGATATAAACATTTTCTTAATTCACATCCAGTCTGATATGAATGAATACCTGTGCGAGAAATTCTCTTCACTTGCCATTTTTCACTATAATGTTTGAATAATTGAGGGCCCAGCTTGATCTCAAAGCTGGAAGAACCACAAAAGCCTGCAACAAAAAGCATTCATGATTGAAAAAAATAATTAGCACCACAAATTGATCCAATATCATGTACAAAGATGCAAAAAGAATATGGTAAAGTATTTGGCATAAGATAAGGTTATGTGAGGCATGAAGTTGTAGAAATTTAAAAGGCAGAACCATAGAACCATGTTTAATCGAACTTTAACACAAAAATCGTTGTTAAAGCTAATTTAGAACCGACCTTTACAAATGCTGTATCAGGAAAAACAGCCGATCATATACAATAAAAATTCACATGCAACTAAACTGGGTCTTCAAGGTGTTGTGTGCGGAGAAATCAACTCATGCAGCGAGGCCAAACTGAAACGAAAGGCAAACATATAAAGCATAACGAATCAGATTATTAGTAAAAGGTAGATCGATAAATAAGTAGGTATACACGCATACGCACATACAAACATACATGAAAACTTTAAAATAATAATTCTAGAACCAATGCCAAGAACACTTCCAAATGTGCTATTTGTTTTACACTTTAACTTCGCTATACGCAACATTGAAGCCTCAATCTTAAACTAAATGGGGTTGGCTATATGGGTTTCTATCTATCCTCCATTTAGCTCTCTGCAAAAAAACATTCAGTAGCTGCAAGTGATTGAAGGTCACATATTGACATAACCCCAAGTTGCCTTCACATTTCTCTATTTAATTTCTAATTTCAAAAAAAAAAAACATTGGAAAATGGATCTCCTCAAATTTACATGCACGGCTATACATACCACCCTAATCTCATCTCCTTCCCCCACCTAGGTAGCCATCATTTCCCACCTTCAATTTCTTCCTCCAAACTCCTCCCTCTTGCCCTAACCCAAGCTTAGACCCACTTCATCCGAAATTGACTCAGTTGACCCAAGCCAATTTGCGTTGACCTAAAGGATGGGCCAATCCATCCTCACCCTTCATGATCACTGCTCCACTCCCCAGCACTAAGTTTAGCTTTAGATTGACTTGTTTCGACCAAGGTGGAGTTGGAAAACCTATTTAAACCATATCGACCCATTTGATTTGTAAACTAGACAATGTAAAATCTATTCGATGAACTGGTAATTTTGGACGACTTTTATTCAAGTAAATGAACCCCACTGAAATTAAATTATTGTGCTTATTGAATAAAATTAATCATGATTGTATTAAATCAAAGATATTGTGGCCATATGCCAATATTCTCTGACTTAATACCGGAACTTTATGCCAGATGATATTGGTACCATGTATTTTATAACATATAATGATAATATGATGATTTGGGATCTCAGTAGTTGATGAACCACTTTTTTGACGAATGATGTCGAGTGGGGGACGTACTTGCATTATGTCATCACATTTGTGACATATCTTTAGTCACACCGGTGACAATTTTAATATACATATACAATTATCTGAGAGAAGTTTCTAAATAATCTAATATTATTTCTTACAAATACAAATTTACTTGATTGCCAATATTTTTATCTATTATTTAGACCTCACTTATTATAAGGTGGAGGTCATTTACTGTTTATATAACTAGCTTATTGTTTTTAGGTAAAAAAACTTACTATTTTTAGATAAGAGAGTTGCCAAAGGAGTCTACACTTCTCTGCTATAAGATGTCCTTTTGTATTCCTTGCATAAATCAATCTTCTAGTCAACCTGTGCTGGTTCAAATATTATTGGCTTATTAAATCTTTATTAGTTTTTTATTTTATTTTCTAAGATTATATTAAGTGACCTACCGTATACCAAAGTTCTTGTAACTCCGTATTTGAATCACCTTTTTATAAATAAAGAAAGTTCTTTAGTAATAAAATTAAGTGAATCTGAATGTCATCAACATTTTTGGAGAAAGTAATTATTTCAAGAAAAAAAAGAGCAGAAATAAAAATACAGGAATTATGAAGTCCCATTTAATTTGCCATATTACCTGCAATTTTTTGGCACTCTCCAAAGTGGTAGCCTTGACCTTTTCAAAGCTGGTGGTAGAGACATATATCTCCTCCAATCCTCAAGCATGAGTTTTAAATCACTAATTTTGCTGCTTAGGCCAATACAACAATTTGCATGCATAGTACAGACCACATTCAAATTTCTGCTTGGTTCACATAATCCTCCAAAGAAGGCAGTGCTCAGAAATCTCATCTCCAGTCCTATTTCATCAATGAAAGAGTCATATTTGATTATATTGAGCACATCCTGATCATGATATCCCGGATGCTTTTCTCGAGATTCATACCAGTATTTGTAGAACTCAATAGTTCGATTGTTAGATTTTACAAAATTAAATCCACCATTAGGCCTGTTGTTTCTATCAAGAGGATTGCCAATAAACTGATCACAAGCTATCTGAAAATCTCCATCTGGAAAGAAATGTGGAAGTGGATTTCGAAACCACATGACGTCTGTATCCTGCAAAAAGAACAAATAAATACATTATAAGCATTTGCAAGTTAGTTGTTTGAATAGCCAGTTGAGTGTACAAACACAAGCTTGGGGAAAGTAATACACAGAAATAGTGCTATAACACAAAGGCATGCTTTATCCATCGATCCTAGTGCGAGAAAGAAGCCTAATAGAGTAACTGTCCAATCCCACAACATAGTTTCATAGGTTGAGATAACAAACAAATAAATATTGCTTCAGTGTCAAAGGAGACAAACATCCTCTCACCAAGTTTATAAGTAAGAACAAATGGGTAACTTGTAGAAGACAAGATCTATCAAATCGCCCGCTGCAAGAGGTTATTAGTCAAAACAGGAAAACTAAGCATAACCGAGAAAAATAAAAGTCACCATGTTCTTGCAAACGAGTGCAACTCATGTGAAAAAGCATGTTAAAGTGAGCGAGTTAAAGGTGGCTGTATGAACCTGAACGAAAAAAGCACATGCAAGACAGAATTCATGTAAAAATAACAGTGAAAGATATACAAGATATGAGTTTGTGAGGTATGATAAAAATACTAAAGCAAATCAATAGAAAAAATAAGGACGGATTCCAACAGTAAAAAAGAAAATATTGTTAGCTCTTTATTGAGTGTACAGATCACATTAGAAGGTAAACTCCTATATTTCAATGGGTCATATTAGCATAAAGTGGAAGGAGGCAAGAAAATACCGTGAAAATGAAGTTGAACCCCTTTTCTAGAACTACCCTCAAGAAATCAATCCTTCTCCACATCATCTTCAAATATCCTTCAGACATAAACTTCTTTTCCCCCGAAAAATCAACTCCCTCAGTTCTAAGGGCAAAGCAATGAGGATGAAGGTCTATGCAACGCAGATAAGCCTTCTTATCAAATGCAATAATCACCAGGTGGTCAAGAAGCACACGAGTGCCATATCCAATATGAAAACTTTCAAGGAACAGATCAATGATAGAGCCCGCAGAGGCCCATGCAGCATTCAAAGTTGTCAATATTACTGTATTATCATCCATGGCGGCCTCCTCTAGAACAAGCATCAGTCTCATTTCCTCATTATCCTGATAAACTCATAAAAATCAAAGTAGACATAAATTCAGACACAAAAGTTCTTCTTTTTTTGTAAATAAAAATTTTAAGAACCTTAAACATATAGTAGCACCTAAAAAGATTCCCCTTAAAAACAGGAGGAAATTTGTAATGCACGTGGCCGAAGAGGGCCGGGAGCAATTGTTGGGTGATATCTCAAAAGGAAAAGAATCAATAGTCGAAGGAGCTACTCTTAGTAGGTTTCTAGGCCTAGCGAGAGAGGTAGAAGAATAAATAGTACCACAATAAAATAAAAAAAATATGTTTTTAGCTATATAAGTAATAACAAAATGTTAAAATATAAAAATGCTTTTTGGGGGCAAAACAATCAGGCTAAGGATGAGTGATCTCCTGAAAAGAACCTCAATTCACAGCTCCTTGAAGCCAAAAGAGACAATATCTCTATATCTGGGACACTTTTGCTCCTTTCGATCCTTTTCCAACGTTGCATTAATTTGAAAACATAAATTCAAGCCAAAGATAAGAGGTTCAACCGGTACAGGGTGGCAACCGGTACAGGCCAAGCCATAACGGAATGAATCGGGGAACTCCTTAAACAGCAGGCAAGACCGATAAGTCAATGGTGTTGTTAAAGAAGTCAATGGATCTATGGTTACATCTAAGTCGCCTCCGCATTCATCGTGGTGAGTTATATCTTAGTATAACAGAATCGCAGATAGCTCACCGTTTCTTCGCCAAAAATTCGGAAAATCAAGAACGAGAAACTGATCAAATTGGTAAGAGAGAGAAAAAAGAGAAACATCATTTGATGCACAAACTTTGAACTCTTACCAATCAAAGCACGAAAATCATTAACCGGCAATGAGTCGGATACGCCAAATATGAAAAAATGACAAAGAAAATTCTGAAAAACCCTAGCTCAGTTTCAAGTCCCACAGGCGGCATTCTCTGTGGAGGAGCAGAAACTCACCAGATCGACGGCATCGAGGATTTCATCAGCGGGGATGGATGACGGACGGCTGCGGTTCAAATGCATAGCGTAGCGTGGGGACGGCAGGGTCGGCGACGCGCCGCGGTAGATAAAAATAACAGAGAGGCCGGCGACGAGGAGGAAGAACAGCGACGCAGGGAAGCGTCGGTGGACGCCGACGTCCGCCCTCGAAGATCGGGGACTGTCTCCGGCACCGGCGACAAACAGCTGTGACTGCATTCGGTGAAGTGGTGAACGGGGAGCGATGAGCGGGCGGAGTTTGGCCATAATTAATATACCAAAAGAGAGCGAGATTAGGGATTCAAAGGTGTAGGCTAACGGGTTTGGAATGACGCGAATCGAGGAAATTAAGGGAAGATGGATTCTGGATTAATGGAATCCTCTGTCTGGGCTGGCCCAAGCCGGCCTACTTCAGCCCACTTCGGGCCCACTTTATTAAAAATTTTTTAAGCCCAGCTAGGCCCATTTTCAGTTTAGAAAATCTGAATTAACATACCCCATCTCAATTCGTTACTAAAATATTTGGTTCTGCTTAAAAAAAAAAAAACATCATTTTTTTATTTCAACTAACACGATAATTTTTTCGGACCTCAATCAAGACTAGGGGCCTGTTTGTTTGTAAGGTTTAATTTAACAAGGTTAAAATTAAACTTGAATAAAAATAGTTTTTATTAAATGTTGACGTAGGATGTGAGGATCCCGGGAAACACCAAAGAAAGAGAGTTTCGGGAGACGGCAGCGCGCAAAGGGGGTGAGCCTGTTAACGGAGGCTCAGGGAGAAGATTAGTCCGAAGCAACCAGAAAAACACACAGGAATTTAAGGTGGTTCAGGGAGGAAATCCCCTACATCCACCGGTCGGTCAGCGAAGAAGTTTCACTAATAGGAATCAGGTGGCCCTGAAGGCTGTACAGTATTCTCAGAAAGGGAGAGGAAGAAGAGGAAAAAGAGGCCAGGAGCTCCTCTGCCGGAGTCCTGTTACAATCGAAAACTTTTCTGGAGGGAGAGAGAGTTCTGTTTTCGTCCTGCTCTTCTCTGTCTGTATGTGTCCTTTCTCGTCCCCTCTGTCTGTATGTGTCCTTTCGTCCCCCGATCTGGAGAACTGTTCAGCGATATTTGTAGGCAGGGATGGTGCAGCTTCACCCAAGTTTTTCGGAGAAAAGGTGATGTGCAGGCTCCGCTTGCCGTTACGTCTATCACCGAAGAGGTCCGCCGCTGTCTGAGAAGGACGATAGCTTTAAATACTAGTACTCTCTCTTGGGAAGAGTGTCCGTACGGCGAGCGGCGGGGTTAA
>JAEMOT010000498.1:12663-26239 GCA_019297695.1 Apostasia ramifera | reverse complement strand
TGATTCGATATCAGGGACAGCCCTAAGGTTACGACCAGGCCTTCAGACCTTCTGCTGGCCAGATGGGCTTATGGAAGGGTCCCAGATGTTTGTAGGAAACCCCGCCTGTCAGGCACTACTAGGCTTGATGATCACCGTATTAATGAGGGTTAGTGAGTACCATCGTGCGCGACGTTTGAAACCCCGGGCACGAGGATTTGAGTTTGAGTTGAGATCATACCTGAGCGACACTACGGTCGAAGCATATACATATGTGTCTGTGTATAAGGACCACTCGCCATGAGTATGTTGGAAATATGAAGCTTTTTCGAAATATAAAGAAATCCAGGTCGAGAATAAAGCCAGATTTGGCATTTGAATCCTCTATAAAATGAATCCTTTAATTGAATCTGTACAAAGGAAGAATACTAAGATGGACTGAAGCAAGAGATTATGCGAAAAACTTTTTCAGGTCATCCCCACTCCAACTCCTGGGGATCTGAGCCTTCAGCAGTCATAAAGTAGTAAGCATTGGGCCCAGCAACCTCGCGCATGATGTAAGGGCCTTCCCAATTTGGCTCAAGCTTGGGAACCCCTAAATTGCTGCCAGCGAGCAGTCGTCGCTTGAGAACTAAGTCGCCCTTGTCGAAGACTTTGGGGTTGACCCTCCGGTTATAATACCGCTCTATTCGTCGTTTGTGTTCCAGGTGCTTTATTGCGGCCAATTCTCTCCTTTGTTCCAGGAGGTCCAGGTCGATCCTTCGTGAATCATCATTTTCGTCCACCCAAGTTTGCAAAGCCTCGGGTTCGAAGTTGGCAGCAGCCTCTATTCTGGGGGAGAGGTGTTCCAGCTCAACCGGTATGACAGCGTCCATTCCAAATGAGAGGAAAAAGGGAGACTCTTGGGTAACCTCGGAGGGAGTTGTGTTGTAAGCCCAAAGAGCTCCTGGCAATTCTTCTGGCCAACGGGCTCTCGTGCCATCCAGGCGTTTCTTCAAGATGTTCAAGATGTTTTTGTTGGCAGCTTCTGCCTGGCCGTTGGTATGAGGGTGCCAAACAGAGGCGTATTTGAGATTGATCTGGTGCTCCCCGCAAAAATCATGGATTCTTTGATTGGCGAAAGGAGTGCCATTATCTGTGATAATTATCATGGGTATGCCATACCTGCAGACGATGTTGGCCCAGAGAAAGTTTTTGATATTTTGAGCGGTGGGTTGAGTAAGTTGCTTGGCCTCAATCCACTTTGTAAAGTAGTCGACCGTCACTAGTATCCACTTGTAGCCCCTCATGGCCGTGGGCATTGGGCCTAAAAAATCCAGCCCCCAGATGGCGAAAGGCCAAGATGAATTGATAGGCTTGAGATATCCTGCTGGCTGCCTCTGCATGTCGGCGTAATACTGGCATTGAGGGCACTTCTTCATGAATACCTGGGCATCTTTGTGGATGTTGGGCCAGAAGAAACCTTGGCGTAAGATTCGCATGACGAGGCTCCTACCTCGTGCATGTGTTTCACATTCTCCTCGATGTATTGCTTCCATCACTTTTAAAGCCTCATCTAGTCTCAGACATTTGGTGAGGGGCTTAGCATAGGATCTTCTATAGAGCTCTCCGTCGATGAGGGCGTACTTGGCACAAGCAAGCTTCAGTTTCTGCGCCTCTCGCCTGTTATCAGGCTGAGTCCCATTCTTCAAGTAATTAAGGATCTCATCCATCCAGCAGGGTGGTTGCTTCTCAGAAGAGACTTCGGTGCACTCGAAACTAGGCCTTTCGAACACCTGAGTCTGGCGAAGGTCGGGGAGCCCCTCTTTTGCGAGCCGGTCTGCTACTTGATTCTCTTCACGAGGTATGTGCGTCAGGGAGAAATCTTCGAACAGAGAAATCAAAGACTTGGCCAGTTGCAGATACTTCTTCAAAACCTCGTCCTTTGTTTCAAACTTCTGGTTTACCTGATTGACGACCAGCAGGGAATCACTGAACACCTGTATGCGCTTCACGGCCATGCTAAGTGCAAAGTTTAATCCTGCGATGAGGGCCTCATACTCCGCCTGGTTGTTTATTGCTTTGAACTGAAGCGTCACTGCCTGATGAAGTGTAGCCCCCATCAGGCTGGTTAAAAGGATCCCAGCCTCCTGGGATTGTGATCCGGACGCGTCATCAACATGAAGTGACCAGAGGTTTGCCAGAGATTTCACGGGTGGTGGTTCTGTTGTAGAGAACTCAGCGACGAAGTCGGCCAGGGCCTGAGCTTTGATAGCTGTTCGTGGAACAAACCTGATGTCGTATTCTCCCAGCTCGATAGACCACTTGAGCAATCTTCCTGAAACCTCAGGAGTGTGCAGTATTTTCAGGAGCGGCTGATCTGTGACGACCTGAATAGTATGGGATTGAAAGTAAGGCCGTAGCTTCCTGGCTGTCATCAGAAGGGCCAGAGCGAGCTTTTCCAGGGTGGGGTACCGGATTTCGGTGTCCAGGAGTATGTGACTAGTATAAAAGATAGGATGCTGAACCCCCTTTTCGCTGTTTAGGAGCACCGCTGAGACTGCAGCGTCAGATACTCTTAGATAAAGAGACAGGACCGCTCCTTCCTTTGGCGCCACTAATATCGGGGCCGAGGTTAGATACCTCTTCAGTTCGGTAAATGCTGCCTCACACTCGCTGTCTCAGAATCCTTTCTTGTTGTTGCGCAGACACCGGAAGAAAGGGGAACAACGATCACCGGCCTTTGAGATAAATCTGCCCAGACTGTTGATCCGCCCTGCAAGCTTCTGGATCTCCTTCGCCGTCTTTGGAGAGGGCATGCTTTGAATGGCTGATATCTTATCGGGATTGGCCTCTATCCCTTTGACGGAGACCAAGTATCCCAAGAATTTTCCTGAAGCAGCGCCGAAGGTACATTTAGCAGGGTTGAGCTTGAGGTTGTACCTTCGGAGAGTGTCGAGTGTTTCTCGGAGATCACCGAGGTGCACTGTTAAAGTTTTGCTTTTGACGAGGACGTCGTCTACGTAAGCTTCGAGGTTCCTACCCCTCTGATTTTTAAAGACTGCGTCGATCATGCGTTGATAGGTGGCACCGGCATTCTTGAGACCGAAAGACATGACCTTATAGCAGTAAGTGCCATAGTCAGTGATAAAAGTTGTCTTCTCTTCATCGCCCTTGGCCATCCAGATCTGGTGATACCCGGAGAAGGCATCCAGAAAACTCATAACCTCGTACCCGACGGTTCGGTCTACCATCGTGTCGATACGAGAGAGGGGGTAAGGGTCTTTAGGGCAGGCCTGATTTAGAGACCTGAAGTCGACGCACATTCTCCACTTCCCAGTGGCCTTTTTTACCATCACAACGTTGGTTAACCCTTGGGGATATTGGACTTCCCTGATGTAACCAGCTCCAAGCAACTTCGTGATTTCCTCCTTGATGGCCTCCTGCCTCTCCCCCGCCATTACTCTCTTTTTTTGGGCGACAGGGGTGATGGCGTGAGACACATTCAAGTGGTGTTCGCAAACAGCCTTGTCCATGCCCGTAACATCTTCAGGAGACCGTGCAAAGACATCGATATAGTCCGAAAGCAAGGCAATAACCTCTGCCTGCTGTTTCTCATTCAGAAAAGATGAAACGTTTACAATTTTAGAAGAGCCTTCACCTCCTAAGGCCACGCTGGTGACCCCTTCCTGCGGTGTGACCGGTTGGGTTTTCCTGGGATCCATTTGATCGACTACAAGCTGCGCCGCTATCTGAAAGCAGCGGGTGGCTTGTGTTGCGTCTCCTCGGATGGTAACAACGCCGCTAGAGGTCGGAAACTTCGCGCACAGGTGGGGCGTGGAAATCACCATCCCGAAGGAATTTAGAGTTGTCCTCCCTAGGATGGCGTTGTAGCCCGATTTAGCTCTGATGACTGCGAAGTTGACCATGCTCATAGCGTGGTCATTGTCATCACCGAAGGAGATGGAAAGAGTAATGAATCCAAGGGGTTGGACCCTTTCACCGGAGAAACCGAGTAAGGTAGTCCCAGCGCGGAGGAGATTAGTTTTCTTGAGTCCCATCTGGAGGAAGGCGGACTCAAACAGGATGTCGGCGGCGCTCCTAGAGTCGAGGAGTACCCGCCGGACATCGAAATCAGCGATGCAGGCAACAACCACGATCGGATCGTTATGCACGTTGCCCTGCTGGGGGAGATCTTCACTGCAGAACGTAAGGGGGATGGATGAGGCATGATGCTCAGAGATGCCGCCAACTTCTGCTTCTTGGCGTTGAATGGTTGGGTCAATGCTGAAGATAGCATTGATAGTTCTGGTGGCCGGAGGATAAGGGCGCCCTTGCTACCTAGGGCCTACGGGTGGTAGGGCTTTTGCAGGAGTTTCAGCAGTCTCGGGGGCTTTTTCTTTCTGGGCGGCAGTGAAGGTTGGAGCCATGTGCATGAACTCCTCAAGCTTGCCCTGATTCAGCAGTTTCTCGAGCAAGATTCTGAGGCCTCGACAGTGATGAAGCCTGTGCCCATAGTTCCCGTGGAACTCGCAGTAGTTGTTGGGGTCCGCTCCAGGCGGCGGCGCCGGTTTAGGTCCGGTGGGCCTTATCCAGCCCTGCTTGATGGCTGCCACATTGACCTTGGGGAGTGGCCTGGATAGAAGAAGTTTCGGGGGCTGAGTTTGCCGAGGCCTCCCCTCCTCTCGATCACGAGGTCTAGCCACTTGTATCCTCGTGACAGGGGGATCGACACCCCGATGTTTCCTCTTATTTCTTTCCCCGGAAGCACCTACGGGGGAGGATTCAGCATCCTCTAGTAGCATGAACTGACTGGCCCTAGCCACCAGTTCTGGGTAACTCCGAGGTTTCGCCAACTGTAGGGATTTGAACAAGTCCCCTACCTTGAGTCCTCTCCGGAAGTTATGCATGGCCACTGCAGGCTCTACATCTTCGACTTCTGCTGCAGCGGCGAAGAAGCGGTTGGTGTAATCCCGAAGGTTCTCTCTCTCGCCTTGCTTGATGTTGGCGAGGACCATATCGGAAATGACCATACGGGTCCGCCCTATGAAACGGGCGATTAACTCCCACTTCAGATGCTCATAGGAGGTGATATGACCTCGGGGCAACTTGATGAACCAGCTGAATGCTGCCCCCTTCAGTGTGTTGGCTAGGAGGTGACATCTGGTGGCTTCATCCGGCCGGCGATATCGGACGGCGGCCTCAAACCCCTGCACATGTTCACGGGGGTCTGTTGCGCCTCTGTAAACCTCCAACCTGGGTGGTCGGAAGTTCTCTGGGATAGGAGCCAAACGGATGGCATCGGAAAAGGGGGCATTTCCGTCCATCGGCCCGAAGAAGGGATCAGGTCCGTGATGAGGATCCTGAACGCCGGGAAAGAGGGGGTCTCTTCCAGCCAGAAATGGAGGGAAAGCAGGTGGGAGAAAAGCAGGTTGTGGTAGCGGACAAGGCGGAAGGGGGTTTTGATGAACCTCCTGGAAACGGAAAGGGCGTATGGGTGGTCTGGAGGAACCAGAAGATTGGATGGAGAGTGGTGCGGCCTGGGGTGCCGGTGCAAGGACCTCATCTACCACGGGAATTGGAAGGAGCGGGGCTGGGGCCGCTGCGGGTGACGGAATTACCTCTGGGACCGCCGCAGCCGGCGGAGGGGCAGCAAGGACCGCCGGTGCCGGCGGGCGAGGAACGGGGACCGCCGCTACCGGCGGGAGAGGGAGTACTGTACAGACCGGCTGAGTCTGTCTGAGGATGACGGCCTGTTGTGCCGTGAGGCCGGTGACCATGTTGGTGAGGTTTGCGAGCATCCCCTGGAGCTCTGAAACACGGGTGCCTCTGGAGGAGGAGGCAGATCCGGCGCGTCACCGGGAAGTGGAAGTTGAGGCTCCGTCGTCCAGCCCCCGGACAGAGGGTTCTCCCGCATGTACACTGCGGGCAGCAGATCCCGGGAAACACCAAAGAAAGAGAGTTCCGGGAGACGGCGGCACGCAAAGGGGGTGAGCCTGTTAACGGAGGCTCAGGGAGAAGATTAGTCCGAAGCAACCAGAAAAACACACAGGGATTTAAGGTGGTTCAGGGAGGAAATCCCCTACATCCACCGGTCGGTCAGCGAAGAAGTTTCACTAATAGGAATCAGGTGGCCCTGAAGGCTGTACAATATTCTCAGAAAGGGAGAGGAAGAAGAGGAAGAAGAGGCCAGGAGCTCCTCAGCCGGAGTCCTGTTACAATCGAAAACCTTTCTGGAGGGAGAGAGAGTTCTGTTTTCGTCCTGCTCCTCTCTGTCTGTATGTGTCCTTTCTCGTCCCCTCTGTCTGTATGTGTCCTTTCGTCCCCCGATCTGGAGAACTGTTCAGCGATATTTGTAGGCAGGGATGGTGCAGCTTCACCCAAGTTTTCCGGAGAAAAGGTGATGTGCAGGCTCCGCTTGCCGTTACGTCTATCACCGAAGAGATCCGCCGCTGTCTGAGAAGGACGATTTCTTTAAATACTAGTACCCACTCTTGGGAAGAGTGTCCGTACGGCGAGCGGCGGGGTTAGGTGAAGTTGATTGTGACAGGCGTTACCTCGTACCCTCGTGCCCGAGGTTACGAAGTTTGATCCTGGATCGTCGTGGACGATGGTTGGTTGACCCCTCGTACCCGATGTTTTGACCTGGGTCAAGAGTCCTGCAAAATCTGAAGCTGAGTCAGCAAATCCAATCAATCAAGTACAAACCTGACAAGCGCCACGTGTTCGGCCAGGATGCAGCACAGGAACCACGTGTTAACATTAAAAGTTGTGAATGATGTGAAATAAAATTAGTTATTATGTTGGGATATATGACGGATGTGATATAAGTTAGTTATTATTTTAATAATATGTATAGGATATGAAATAAAGTTAATTTTTAATATTAATTTTATGTGTGATATGATATGTCTGGTTAAAATTAAATCAGGTTAATTTTTAACCCGGAAACAAACAGGGCCTTAGGTGTTAATATGGATCGAAGATCGAAAATCGATCAAAAATTGAATCAATTTTAGATTGAATCGAAATCAAGTCGATTTAAATGAGCCGACTAGCCAGATTGAGTTGAGCTTACCCGGCTCGACATCGGCTAAAAAAAATTGAGATTTGGTTCATTTTCAAGCCGGCTCGAAAATGAATCGAAATTGGCTCAAAGTCAATTGGAATAGACTCGAGCCGGCTCGAAGTCGAACCCAATCGAGCTCAAGTCGATTTCGAGTCGATTGAAATGTGATCAATTCGATTTCGAGCCGGTATTAGCTCGGCTCGAAATCGGATCGGTAACAGCACTAAATTCAAAACCTCCCGAAAACTCATGAGTTCTCCTTCACCGATGGGTCAGTAAAACACCACAATTAGTTTATTATTATTAAAAAACTTTAAAAATTATTTTTAATTTAATTAAAAATTAAGTATTTTTATTTTTTTATTGCAAAAACGTGAAACTTCTCCAATAAATTTTTCCCCAAAATAACATCTTAAAATTTTCCATCTAAGAGGTGCATATCATAATTTTTTTTGACAAAGTTTGTGATGAGGTTGTCTTTTAGATATACTAAGTTTTTTTTTTTTTTTTTTTTTTTTTTATTTAAGATATACTAAGTTTTATGTGTTTTCTTCTTTAATTTGTTTGGCCTATAAACCATTTTAATTATATCTTATATTAAAATGACTAATAATAAAAAATTTTAATCATATTTAATATATATTTTTACATAAAAAATTATATATTTTATATTATATATCATTCTTATTATAATTATCAATTTTATTTTATGTTGCATTCCATATAACAATTAATTTTATAAAATTTGATCAGAATCTTGCAACTTCGGTACAGTTTTGTGAAAATAATTGATCAAACTGTAATTATTGCTGAATATAAGATTATATATTTTAAGAAACAATTTTTATAATATAATATAAATTATATATGTTTGTGAGAAATAAACATAATAATTAGTTTACACGCTAATAATATCATATTAATACAAATATGTAAAATATAAAATACAATTTATTTTAGTATTAAAATTTGTATTTATTATGAAGATTTTTAATATTAAATTTTATATTTGATATAAAATAAAATTATTAAAATATGTAAAAAAATTTAAAAAAATAATGATAAGAAGATATAGTTTTTTTGGCTTTTAACTAAAGAAGGCCGACAAAATAAAGGATTAAATTTCATTATTGTTATTATTATTATTATTATTATTATTTAATGCATTATTATTGTTATTATTACTTTGTAATAAATATAAATTAAAAAACATCTAATATTTCTTTTGAATTAATGCGTTTTTTATATTAATACAATTTAATTATGAATTTTTGGCATTCGGCATTTTGTTCCAAACTAATAATAACTAAACTGATTATCAGTAATAATAATAATAATAATAATAATAATAATAATAATAATAATAATTAACCAAACTATAACTAAAAGAAGCACAAAAAGAAATATAAATAATAATAATTAACAATAGCTAAAATTTCTTAATATACATATATATCATTTTAAAAAATTAAATTTATTTAAATATTTTTAACATTTTTCATTTATTATTTTCTTAATTTTTTACTTTTATGTATATCATTAAAAAAAATAAAATATTTATAAAATTATAATTTGAGTTAAAAAATTAAATTATTAAAGCTAAAAATGGTATATAATATATTATTAATAAATTATAAAGTTTGAGTAATTTTTAAGTATATATAATTTTTTAAAATGATACTCACGTAAATTTTTTTGGATTTCAATACTCTATTCGAGATTAGGGTTTGTGGCTGCAGGGAAGCGGTGGAGAAGAAGAAGGCATGGTGGAAATGGCGGAGAATAAGACGGATTTGCTGCTTCTAGAGGAAGCGGCGGAGAAGCAAGATCTAGGTTCAGGGAAAGGAGAGGAGAACAAGGAAGACGAGCAGGGATTGAAGCCATGGGAGCAGCATTCGGCAGTGATCAGCTTACCTCGCTTCGATTACAAGGCCCCCTCCGCGCTTCTTGAGCGCTCTTATTCTGGGTTTCTCATTACCTGCCCTATCAGTTAGATCCTTTTTCCATTCTTCATCTGAAGGTCAATTATTTGTCGTCTTGATTTGTTATTCTTTTCTGCTTCGTGCATAATGTTCGCTCTATACTATTGAGTAGGTATTGCAGCAGGATGAAGTAAGTGGAAGGTTGGAGCTTCGTGCTTGTTAGCTTTGAAATACCTGATATTTATTGCGAATGTGATTTTTTTGTGGGGGACAGTTAGATACATACCATTATACAGGATTTTATTTACATATTAACCACTTATATGTGTGCCACTCTTTAATCAATATTAACATATAGATGCCACTGAGGTCAACTTCTATTAAGTATAAACGGAATATGCACAAAGTATTTCATTTATACCGTGTATACTGCTCTCTCTTTCTTCCTCCCTTCTCCCTTCCCCCAGATCTTCATCAGCAAAGACGCATTGGCCTCTCCATCCTCTGTGGCACTGGTGTTGTCACCACCGTCACACTCCGGCAGCCCGCATCCTCCCCTTTCATGTTCCATCGCAAGTGGGGGCCACAGGCAAGCGGCGGCCTCCAGCAAGCAGTGACTTCCCTCTTTCTCTCCCTCTCTCTCTCTCTATACTTGGGTGTTTGAGTAATTATGGTTTGTATGGCTTAACCATGGTAATAGTGGTGGAGTTTCACTATTGTAATATTGAATATTACAGAGTGGCATGCATGTAAATAATTCTTTCAGTTTAGTCGATATGTAATTATAATTTTGTATAGTGATATACATGTAATTGTTCCTTTTTTCTTTCATTCTTGGTATTTTCTTCTTCATTATAGTTGAAATGTGTAGTTGCTCCTCTATGCTCTTGTGCTGAAATGAGTGAATATGTGTATATATATATATATATATTGTATTTTAAAGGTTTTGTTTATGCGAGTCTTTTTTTCCTTCTTTGCAGAACGCGAGAAAAGTGCCACTAAGGAAGCTATTTCCATCCTTGAAGAGGTTGTGGGTTTATGTGCTATTTTATTAGATCTAGCAACTATCAGTGCTAGAAGATTTCTAGTGCTTAGAATTACAAGAATTAGTATAACTGTTGACTTCGTGTTCCTAAACTTTGTGTGATGTTGCCTGAAAACATGCATGGAACAGATGAAATATTTAGACCTTAATGTTTATTCTTGATAAATAAAGTTGCTTTCTGGCTGGTTTCCATTCCTTCATTCATGTTATAGAAAACATACTTTGGTTTGTGTTTTATGTTTAACCTTTTCTTATTTTCTGTAAATGTTACTCAGCATATTGGCTTTGTTGATAGCAATGAATTTGAGACATCCATACCCTGCAGTAGAGATGAGACTGCAAAGAGGAGGAAAGTATGTTTGCCAGATGATGAGAATATTGACAGCTCAGGGAAATCTATGGATAGGAATAGATTGGCACATTATAGTAAGTTAATATTTAGATTAACTACTGAAATTTATGTTTTTTCTTTCTTTTACAAACCTTGTTATCATGCAAAACCAGGTGAAGCTGCAAAAGAGGTTAATTTACCTTCGGTTGCTGATGAAAATTCAAAAGGAAGCCCTAGTTTGTCTTTGGTTAAACTTACAAAGAGCGGTTTACTTCTCTTCACATTGCCGAGTAGCAACAGCTATCAAGTTATTGATATTGTAACAAGTATATTTCGATCCTTAGGTTCTGCTGCACAAAAGCCACCAAAGTAAATTGAGTTCTCTGCTGATGTCTCATCTTTTATTGTTATGATTAGACCTTGTTAGTGCTCATATTATGTAATTGTGCTCAAATGCACACAGTATAGCCTCTCTCAACTTTTTATTCTATTTATGATATATCGGTTTGAATCTCTCGATATATAACTTCATAACAAAAGTTTTTTCTTTGGTTGGCTGAGTGTCTAATCTTCTGACTCTTAATTCATTTTTGTAATTAATTATAAGAGGGACAAAATGTCCCTTACTGATTCTTCACCCGTTATCATAATGTCCGAGTGTTGTGCGATTATTTATTTTATCCACCAAATATTTTAGAATATCCTTTTACTTGTTGGGATTTTACCCTCAAATTTTTAAGGCTTTAGCAGTTGTCGGTAATTGTAAAATTTTTCTTTGAATAGATGGTGTCACCGGGTATTTCCCATTCAAGAAACCTGTTGTTTGACAGAAGAGGACCTACAAAATGTTGTAACGAAGCTCGTGATGCAGTATTTGAGCTTTCACAATGTCAATCTCGAGCAGACAATTAAGGTAGTATGAATAGTAAAATGTCATTCTTTTCTATTTCTTATGATTCTATTGTACATTTTGAGAAATAATGATTCAACATTCATGCTGATTACACTGAAGGGAAAAGGTGCCATGCCACGTGTTTTAGGATACTAAAACAAATATTAAACTTCAGCAAATAATGCTGTTGTAAGGTTCCAGCAATGTTAATAAAGTTCCACTGAAACTGTTCACAAAATAAAAATCCTACTCTATGCTTTGTGCTATGAACAGTTCTAAATAAAAGTTGTTGTAAATGTGCAGAAATGTTCTGAGCAAGAATAGGCTTTAAGTACCGTTTGAACAAAAACTGGGTGCTGTGTAAAAGTTTCCTGTGATTAGAGTTTGAACATGAGATGGAAAAAATTTCTTTCATTTGTTTAGCGACATGGATGAGTGAATAAAGGGTGTAGGCAAACTGCAAGGTGAAGAGTTTGAGAACTGTTTATTGGCGAGTAGCTTCTCTATTTTGTGTTCTTTTTGTTGTCCCATCTGATGTTACTTGTGTTTCCATTATTTTGAATTGTTATGACCAACGTGGCATGCCGGCTGCTTTTCTTCATCAATTATTTACTATGATGTGATAGTAGAATATCCTGCTTCACTGCCCATTGATTTTATCATGAACTCTAGTTTGCAGTTGGTTACAACAGAAGAGGTATTGAGGATATTGAGATGAAAAGTCAGAAATGTGTTTCTGGCATCACTTTGTTGGAAAGAAATAGATGCTTTGAAGTTGTAGCTGGGACCTTTAAAAAGATAGTGGAAAATTCTAAGGTGGATCTTAAAACGCCAGAGGTAACTTTCATTTCTTTTCTTGTGGTGTTCTTCTCTAGGTTTAAATACCCATATTTGTTTAGCAGGTTTACTTTGGCCTGGTTAATGTTAAACTTGATAGAACGGGAATCTCAAGATGAAACTATAATTTCTATCCCACACTTCTTAAAATAAAGACTAATCTACACACACATCAAAATGAAACTAATTTTCTCACACCTTTTACATACATTTGAAGATTGTGACTTTCTTTCATATCCTACACATTTATAGCAAGTATTCCATCGTTTGAGTAACTCGAATCAGGTTAAAGTAAACCAACTTAACTGACACTTGAAGATCACTCCTGTATCAGTCAGTGTTGTGTAATGGGGACTTTTCATATGTAATTTATTTTCTCTTGCTTCTATGTTTAATCCTTAGATGATTTGAGTATGACATTGGGGAGCAGAAGATTTATAATTTTAGTTGGGAGATGACAATAAGGTGGAAGTAATTGAGTGAACAATAGTGCATTAGAAATAATCTAATTAGATAGATTTGCCAAAGGTGGAATCAAACACCAGAGACAGCATTGAACAGTTGTGATTAGTGACAAAAGATCTCCATAAAGCCAATCCCAAATAATTGACATGAGGATATTATTGATTGTAAAATAATGACGACTGCTGCAATCGATGACGATGATGATGATTAAGTGTCTCTTTCTTACCCAAAATCTATGTTTATTAATGCAATTCAATATAAAACCTCCAGGTTGTGGTGCTTGTGGAAGTGCTGCCTGTTTCAGGGATACCTCCTGATTCATTGGTGGTTGGTGTATCAGTTCTTCCATGTGAACTTGTCACCACGAAGCCGCGGCTGTGCATAAAGCCCTTGGCCAGACACTTTTGATTCTGAGTGTGTTTTGTTTGGATCATGCTTAAATTATTCTTGTGTGCATTATACTATTGTAGAAGTGAACAATCTTGAATAAATTCTCTGCAATATTGCAATCATAATTGGCATTATTATTGGGTAATTAAAGTGTTGTTTAGGTTTAGAGATTTATTTAGTTATTAAGGCAATTTTGTACAATGGATTGATTGTGGTTTGAACTGGAATGCACCAAAGTACTTTTCAACTCTCATTTAGGTTTTGTTTGGTTCAAGTTTTTTTTTTTGAATGAGAAAATATTTTATTTTTTTAAGTTTAATAGGAGAAAAAAGTATTTTAATATTAAAAAATATGTAAAATATTTTTAATTTTAATATTTATATTTGTATTGGATGTGAAATAAAGTTAATTTTTATTGAAATATGTGTAGGATAAAAAAAATTATTTCGAAACAAACAACTTAGAGATGATTAAAATTCTGAGATGTTTATGGAACTTAGGGCTGTTACCGATTCGATTTGAGGCGAGCCAATATCAGCTCGAAATCGAATTGATCACATTTCGATAGACTCGCGCTCGATTGGGTTTGACTTCGAGCGGGCTCGAGTCGATTCCATTTTTTTTTGAGCCGATCTCGAGCTGAGTAAGTTCAACTCGATCCAGCTCG
>JAEMOT010000498.1:1537-12176 GCA_019297695.1 Apostasia ramifera | reverse complement strand
GCGAGGCCACCGGAGGCGGCGCGGGGCGGCGCGGCTGCCGGATCTGATGGAGAGAGGGAGGGTAAGAGTATAATGGTAATTTTGTATATTTTTTAATAATAAAAAAATAAAAAAAGGATCCAGATGATATTTTTTGAAAACCTAGGGACCTGGATGATTTTAAAAATGTGGACCTGTATGATAATAACCCTTAAACTCAGGAACTTAGGTGAAATTTACCCTTAAATTAATTTTTGATTGATTTTCGATTCCATATTAACACTTAATGGAACTTACCCAATTCAGTTCTAATCTTATAATGCATCACTCAACCCTTGCTTGAGATTAGGGTTTATGTGAGAGTTTTTTAAAAAATAATTTAATTTA
Organism: Apostasia ramifera; assembly: GCA_019297695.1. Classification (NCBI taxonomy): domain Eukaryota; kingdom Viridiplantae; phylum Streptophyta; class Magnoliopsida; order Asparagales; family Orchidaceae; genus Apostasia; species Apostasia ramifera. The sequence continues at coordinate 11,810 of JAEMOT010000498.1, read as the reverse complement.
TTGATATTTGTTTATATTATAAAATAAAGTTTGATGGTAAGATTAAAATTTATGTAAAATATTTGTTTATGTTATAAACTAAAGTTCAATCATCTGGTTTTTTGTTAATTTAATGTTATATTATTATTATTCAGAGAAAATAATTATTTAATTTAATTATATATATATATAATATGTAAATATTTAAATATTTAAATAATATAATATAATATCAAAATAATATTAAATTAAATATTTTATTAATTGTACATTAGTTTTTGAGTAATGTGAAGTAACATTATTATTTATTATTAAGAATTAATGTTAATGGACAGCCTGTTTGTAAGGTTATGTCAAAGTAATGTTTTTGTTTTTAAGATGATTAAAGGATTTAAAATAAAATTTACTTTATTTTGAAATGTATCTGAATGTGAAGTAAAGTTATTTATATAAGATGTGAAATAAAATATTTTTAGTATTTAAATTTATATATAATTTAAAGAGTAAATATTATTTAGATTTTTAAGGATTTGGGATAATATTAATTAGATTTATAATTTTAAAATTCGGATTCAGGCCAGTTTGCTGCTCTCGCGCCAATTTGGGTAGGTAGCGGCCTATGCGCGCACAGCAATCTGGGCACACAAGGCCGGCACACACGAGGCCTGTACCGGCCCTCGGCATAGGTCAGATGTGCGCCATCGCCATCACTGTGCCCACCGTGCTGTCGGAGGTGGGAGAGATAAAAAAAGTATTTTTATTTTTTTATATTTATATATTTAATTTAAATATAAATTTTATTTAAAATATTTTTTTTAACCAATCTGGTAAACTCGACTCGATCCGATTCGAGATCGACTTAATTTATAATATATATATATATTATATTTAATATATTATATATATATATACATAATATAATATAAAATATATTTTAATTCGAACCGATTTCGAATTGGAACGAGCCGAGCCTACTCCGGCTCAAAATTGGCTCAAAATTATTATCGAGCTGAATTTTTAGCTCGTTAATCGGCTCATTTAGATTGACTCAATTTCAATTCGATCTAAAATCAATTCAATTTTCAATTGATTTTTGATCTTCGATTCATATTAACACCCTTATTTAGCATGACAATTTTATAATTTTATAATATATAAATATCATCCCAATTCTTAACATTAAGAGGTACTATCATGCTGTTACATGTTTTTAAAAATCCTTATTTTAGTCTTTAAGTCTAGTACTCTTTTTTTTACTATTGAAATTACATGTATGACCACCATTGTGCTCTTTTTTTTTTTTTTTAAGAACATGTACTCTTTTTTCTCTCCAGTAGGGTTGGGCGAGGCAAAAGAGAGAATAATAAAGATAGAATTAAAAAGTAATTTTAAGTTTACTTTATTGACTTTTAACATAAAGACTAAAAATGACATATTTAATAAATTCAACAACAACAATAATAACAATCAAACCTTAAACGCGCCGTTGCCGGATTCTAAGTCCCGAAAAAGAAACATGGAGGACTGCATTAGATAATCGACAGCTAGCGTAGAACTTATAAAATCAATCATAAATAAATTCAAGAATCAAAATACAAAATTTTCAAAATTATTGGCCGATGTGATATTATCCTATAACATAAGAGACCTAAAAGATATTTACCCTTTTTTTATCATCTAAACCTATGATCAAATAGAATATTCAATGGCTCTTGTAATTTAATGCAAAATAATAAATCGAAACTTCAAAAAAAAAAAAAAATCTATCAACAAATAGAATATTCAAATTTTCAAAAAAAACATGACATAACAATAACAAAAGCCAAGAGCCTGGAGATAAGATGCTGGTGAGATCTGGAGAGCAAATATGCAGCACTGCAATAATCACAGGAACTTGATAAAAAGAACATAATAGTAATATTAGCATAACTTAAATGTAAAACGCTTGAGCCAAATTCAGACCGAAGTTTGATTTATGAAAACAAATGAATAGCAGTACTGGCAGAATTTTGACAAGATTAACATACAATTGGCTAGAACTTTGCATTAATCCTTAGGACACCTGAAAGAACACAGAAAAAGTAGTTTAGATGGGGTAGCAAACTAACGCGACAAGATTATACGTCAAAAAACAAGATCATAAAAATGGCATTCAATTTCGAGCAAGTTTACAAAAGTTCAAGATTACAATGGCTGAAGAAGTGGGATTTTGAGTAGCTCTTGGAAGAATAAAGACCTATTAAAGGGATATCCGCTTAATAGCTTGGTAGAGTGGAAGTTCTGTTCTCTAATTTGCATTGAGATCACTTTGTGAGAACATAAAAATAGTTTAGTTTGCTATAGAAAGGACACATATTGTCTTTTATCAAAGAGAAAAACCTTTTACCCTACAAATTTTTTGCATTCGATCATGGCATTCTGGAAGTTCTACAGGTTATATCATCAAAATTGGCCATATTCTGCTGAGGGTTTGCATTCGATCGTGGCACAAGATTCATGGCCAACATATTCTAGAAACTGATAAAACTCAACTTTACGATAATCTTGTGCAAAAGAGGAATTTGTACTATTTTCATCATTCAAGGAAGAGAAAAACCCATCTTTTTCTCCCTCTGCAAATATATCCTCTCACAATAAAAGATAACTTGGAGGATAAAATTTCTAGCCTCTCTCTCTCTCCCTCTCTCTCTCTCTCTCTTCTCTGTAAAAAAACATAATTTAGTTCTAATTAATATGAAAGTTTAGACACAAAGTAGAGCTCTTCTGTAGATACAGTATTCTTCAGCCAGACAAGTCAAAAAGGAAAAAAAAAATCAAAAGGTTGAGTGGCTAACAAGAAAAATAAGGGAAATCCAACAGTCTACCTTCTCAACTTCCAAATAACAATAAAAACAACAACAACAAAGCCTCAATCCAAATTAGTTGAAAGTCTCCAACACAGATTTCTCCTCCATTCACTATTAAAAAAAAATACCTAACCTTGCACTTTGCTATTTGGATTTGCAGTCGTGTTAGAAGTTCAATATCCATTTGATTAAAAAGTTTATCAAAATTTTGCAAGGTTCATAAAACAACCTCCCCGTTGGAGTATGTATATTGACCTCCAGGCTCCAGTATATGCATTCAAAATATCTCATAATTTCATTGGTAGTTGACCAGGGATATCAAAATAGGCAAGCCACTTCTGCGCATGTATGCTTCCAAAATGCTGCCGCATATATGTTATACTCGAGTAATTCATCATAAGGTTTGCCATTATATCAAGCTAGAACCCATGAAGATGTATTCAAATAGATTTAAGGACTACTTTAAACTGCAATGCTGTAAAAACCAAACAGAATTGCTCAAAAAAAAATAAAAAATCGAACTAGATTAAGAACCAAATCACTATTCGGTTCACGGTCATATCAGCCAGACCAATTATTGAATTAGTCAAACCGGTAAATTGCTATTGTTTAACATATTACGTATATTAACCAATCATGGTCACATATTACGTATATTAACATATGATATTATGAATTCACTATGTATCTTGTACGTGTAATTATAATGTAACCTCTTCATATAAAATATCATAACACAATTATATACATAAAATACCTTAAAAGTACTTCACAAATCCTAAATATGTATCTTCACAAGTATCAAATCAATTACGGTTTGAATCAATTTTATTTCGAGCAAAAGGGCTTCGAGCAACAAAAACATCGAGTCGATTTTGATCTGAACAAAGTGCAGGTGACATTCAAACAAGTTAAGTTTCAAACGAAATTGCTTCCCCTACTAGAAAAACTTAGAAAGCAAAAAAAAAGATCAACTGAATTTCATTGACCTTAAAATACATATCATTGAGTATCCCAACAATAAATTTGGATGGTTTGAGAAGAAAAGTTGTGAGAGATATATTAAGGGTACCAAAGATATTTATGCTGGATCAAATACTAGTATTAAGTAGATATGGGATGACTAATGAATTTCCGATAATGGTAGAACTACTCCATAGATACTACACTAACTTTAATTATTCATTAGTAGTTTTGGAAGTGCTTACAAAAAGAAATACCTTGGTAAATGTTACACATAGGAGATATACCTCTTATATGTGATACTCAATAAGAAGTTCATGCCAGGTTAAAATATCAGAGAGAGCATTGGAAGACAAGGGTCTTATTAGAATCAATAAAAAAAATGAGTATATAATATGTAAATTTAGTGAAGCTGAAGTTAATAATTCTCAATCACTAATGATTAATGAAAAAGCAATTTCTACGTAGCATCTTGATTCTATTATTCAATGAAAATGATAACAAATGAGGGCACCAAAAATATAATTAAAACATGATAGAAATGACTTGAGATTATGCGACAAGAGAATACCATGGAGACTCAAAGAAAAATTTTACAAAGCAATAATTAGGACATCTTATTACATGGATCAAAATGTTGGGAAATAATAACAACATTAGCAGTAAAACTTAATGCTACTGAAAAGAGAATGTAAGACGAATGTGTGGTAGACTAGAAAATTTAATAGTAAGAAATTTATAACATCAAGGAGAACATCAAAGCAACATTTATCAAAATAAGATCACAGAAAATAGATGTAAGTGGTATAGATAGGCCCGACATGTCCAACATGGAAAAGGCAAATAGCCTCTATCATGAGCACATAACATTTTGATGATTGAATGCAAAAGGGACAGACCAAAAGTAATTGTACAAAAATATTAAGATAAGTGAGAGTTAACATCACATATTGCACTGGCATAATAAAATTCAGAAAGCCAATCCCAAACTATCAAGATAAAGTTATTGATGATGATGATGATGATGATGATGATAAGATCCTAGTCAACAGAAAATGACAATGAAAGCTAGGAAATAGGTTCTAGCAGTGAGCAATTAATTGTTAGAATCCAACCACCTTTCAAAAAATTAATGTTAGGATCCAGTCTGCTCTTGTGCCCAAAGCTCCAACACTCCTAAAAAAGAAATTCGCTTTGGACGTTGTGCTCTAGAAATAATAGTACATAACAGTTTTTCACAGAAAAAGTGTACAAATGCTAAATATACATCCGAATTTTTGTTGTACATCGGTACAATCTAGATGCACTACTGTAACATCCAAAAATTTTAGATTTGATGTATATCAAAAATAATTTAAAATGAATGATATAAAAAATATTGAATTTAAAAATAATTTTTCTAAGAACTAAAATTTATTTGAAAATATTAAGAGAGATATTAGGAAATTATTATTTTTGATTTAAATGTGAATTTATTTAAAATCTCGTGAGTTATCTAAATATTTATTTATTTAAAATTTTCATGAGGATATATATCAAAATTAGGGATATTTAAGGGATATGTTTTGAGTCAAAAATATGATTTATTATTATTCTTTAAATTTTGAATTTATAAGATTTAATTATTCTTTAATTTTAACATTGAAAAGAATACCAAATTTACCCCCAGACCTTATTAGAGGAAATAATATTTCTCTCCTCTCACACATTGATTCATCCCTTTCCTGATTCGTAACTGCTATCGACCCTAGCCTCCTCCTTGGCTGAAAATAAGAAAGTGAGAGAGAAAAAAAAAAGAAAAGAGAGGAAAGAAAAAGAAAGGAGAAAGAAAAATTAGAGATCCAAGGCGATACAACCCTTCTCTATCAAACTGGCAACCACGGAAAAGAATATAACAAGTTTATTTGCATATAAATAAGATTATATATTGCAGGAATTTTCTATTTCATATCTGAGATTTATAGCACTATTTTGGGTATCAAATGATCACTAATTTTAATGAAAATTGGTGGTAAATTAGATCTTAAAGTTACATACAACTTTCGTGAAGAAACTTTTGATCAATTATGAACGAAAAATATGATTTCATTGTCATTAGTAAAACTTGACAGACATACAAAATTTCTGACCGAATTTAGTTTATAAAAGATTTGGTATACTAAATGAACTCGAATAGACATAAAAATTTATAAGATAGAGGACACATTATACTATAATTTTTATGTAAAAATTCTCCTTTAAAAAGTTCATTTTTGATGAGATTTTGCTAGACGAATTTGATGAGATTTTGCTAGATTCCAAGTATACTTTCTGTCTGTAGCCACAGTGACATGAACTTGCACGATTGATCCCCAAACCTCAGTCTCTATAAGCCAATAACTAAGCACCAACAATCTTTTTAATCTCTCGAAAATTTGCACAAAATAATAAAACAATAAAGTTAGCAAATCCAAAAGAAAATCAGCCATCTTTTCACAGTTCCAGCCCTCAAACCCCCGATTGTTAAACAATCAGCACAGAAATAAAGCAGACCTCGTAGTGTGAGGGGAAAAGTAATCGAATCAAAAGGGAGGAATCAACGTACAAGCATCAAAGGCGATCAGGCCCTCGCAGTAGATGGGATGATGGGGATGCCAGAGCCTTGTCCCAGGGTCTGCCCAGCCTTCTTCCGGCGCTCCTCGAGCTCGCGGATCTTCTGCATCTGTAGCATCCGTTCCATCACAAGCTCATACTCGCACTTCTCATAGGAGTGGCGCTCCACCTCGCACTTCCACGGGAGGTAAAACTCCTTCTCCCGGCATTTGTTTAGGGGGATGAGCAGATGCGCGCACTCATCCCGGTAAGGGATCGGAACCCTGGCCTCCACCATTTCTTCCTGCGTCGCGATCATCGGCTTTGAAGAGCCAAGCTTCACCTCCTCCTCCGACGCCATCCCTCGATCTCCGCTGCGATCGCTCTCTACACGATTTCTCCGTCGATGATCTGACACGATTTCGGCTCCGGTTTGGCCCCGAAGCTGAACACTTTTACGTGGATCAGCGAACCGTAGAATTGGACCGCCCGGATAACTAACCTTCTTCAACAAAAAGCTTAGATCCGTGTGGCATGCAGGTAAAGCTGTTAATATGAATTGAAGAGCCAAAAATGATAAAAACTTAAATAGATTTTAGATCGAATTAAAATTGAGTCGATCTAAACGAGCTGACTAACAAGCTAAAAATTTAGCTCGTAATGATTTTGAGCCAATTTTGAGCCGGAGTAAGCACCGCTCGATCCAGCTCAAAATCGACTCGAATTAAAATACATTTTATATTATAATACATATATATAATATGTATATAATATATATTAAATATAATATAGATATGTTATATAAACCGAGCAGATCTCGAGCCGGATCGAGTCTAGCTTACCCGGCTTGAGATCTGCTCGAAAAAGAAAGAGATTCGATTCATTTTCAAGCTGGCTTGAAAATGAATCAAAATCGGCTCAAAGTTGATTGAAATCAACTCGAGCTGGCTCGAAGTCAAACTCAATCAATTTCGAATCAATTTTAAGTTGATTTTGAGTTGATCAAAATGTGGGACTCGAAATCGGATCGGTAACAGCCCTACATGCAGGTAATTGTTCCAATAAAGTAATAATTACTTACATGTCACATAAATCTTTATGTATTACATTTTTTTATAATTTATAATATAAATTTTATAAAAAAATATATATGTGTTATAATATTAAAAGATTTGTGTGACATGCAGATAATTGTCTCTAGAATAAATATAAGGATAATTTCACTTCACTTTTGGTTCGATATTATCTTAATATTATATTATATAATATAGATATTATGATATTTATATGTCATTTTTTAATTAATATTTTTCTAATTTAATAACATATTCTTTGTAGATGTAATTAAACTAAACAATTACTTTCTTTATATAACATAATATAACATCAAGATAACATTGAACTAAATACTCCCTAAAAAATTTTTATTCGATTTTGATTCGATTCAAAGAATAAATAAGAAAAGTTCTATCTGATTTACGATAGTAGATTAAGAGGAATAGTAAAAAAAAGATAAAAGAAAGCATATAATTAAAATACTAGCGGGAAAAATTAAGATAGGAGAGAAAATTCTGTAAATTAGAAGGAAGATAATACTGGAATACTATGAGAACAAGAAAGCCGTAGATCCATCGCGAACTGAACAACTAACTAGACAAAATGCAATCGGTGTCACACCAATTGCCGAAACTAATGTTGCATCGATCTGAGCTCCATGGGCAGCGGCGGCGACAGAGGAGGATGGACTGCAGGGAGAGCTGCCCGAGCTCTTCTCAAGCGGTTGGGTAGCACGGCGGCAAGTCGGAGATATGGCGGTAGTAGCAACAGGCCATTTTGTTAGTAGCGATAGCTCAGGGGTAGCTAATCAGCGGTTGATGTAGTAAGGGAGGGAGCGCCCTTCTTTTTTTTCTCTTTTTTGTTCCCATTGGCTAGGGCTCAAGTAAAATTGCAAATTGGTACCTCATATTTTAAGCACTTTAATTAGCTAATTTGTTGCTCCTTTTCAATTAAATTCTCTAGATTTCAGTCTCTTTCATTTCAGTCCACCATTTTATTCAAGCAACAAGTTCAACCAAATACATCGAGTGATTAATAACCTCGATGATCCTACATCAGATTGTCACACCTTCAGTGACTGTAGATAAGTTCGTCTATTATCGATCACCGTCAATTTGACCATTAGTATAGAAGAGGCATTTTGGTCTTATCATAATAAAATTTGACAGAAAAAATACCACTCTGTCAAAATTTTGATAGAAAAATCCCGCTGGATCATGAAATGAAATTGGTTGTCAATCTGGAGCCACTATTATATATGATAATTGATAACCATTATTGAACAGAAGGACTTGTATGAATGATTTTGAAATTTGTGGACTTGTTTGAAATGCTCAAGCAACCTGGAGGACCCAGAGGTAATTTATTCTAAAATTTTCTTTCGACCCAGCCGCCCGGCTGCCCTAAGCTCGCCGGCCTCCTAAAATCGCCTGGTTTTTAGTTACATCGCCGGGAGCCCCTTCAATTCTTTCTACACTGAACCGCTGCAATCGGGGATGCTCCCAACGGACTCCTTCTCTGAAGCCACTCTGGAGAGTGTGTCCCCGTGATTCTTTACAAACATCCTCGTTTCCCCTCACACCGGCGGCCAGATTAGTGTTATAATCGGCGACTCGGCGAGAATAGCTATCAATGTGCTTTCTCTACAAACTTCAGATCTAGTCGAATATCATATTTGCAGTATGTATGTATTTTGAACAGCTAAATTATGTGGAACATTTTCATCTTTTAAATCTACATGGTTTTTTTACTTGTATTCAGTTCCATTTAAATTGCAGGCCAATTGTTGAAGTTTCTTTCATACATTATTATTTGGACAGCTATGCAATATGCAGGATTGACTTAAATAACTCGTAATGTGATTTGAATACGTGGTGTGTTATTAGAATTTACTGTCGCAGAAGTGAATGTTTTCTTCTTTTTCCTTGAAAGGCTCCAATTTTGCAAAATCCGCTGTTAGAATCTTAGATATTGTTTTAAAATTATCTTAGTTTTTGCTGGTTATGATGGAATTGTTTGTTAGCTAAAATTTAACTGCGTGAAATGGTTAGATCGTGGCTTGGCAAAGGGAGAAGTTTGATCCCTGGACTGCATCAACTGAGTAGGTTTGGTTTTAAATGGAGAGGTGGTATTTGGGATGATACTATCTTGTCTACGTTTGGGCTATAAAATTAGCAAACATGAAAGTTTCTTATTGTTGCTAAAAATTAGTTTTTTTTTTTCATACTCACCCAAGAAAAATTCTTATTCCATGAAGCAATCTGGCTACCCACTACAGGTTAATAGTGAGGTTACAATAATGTAGGGAATAAGAGTGAAATATTAGAATCTCCATGCTTTGCTGTTGAATTAGTTGCAGAAGTACTGTCGGACATGGTTAATGCAGATGGCCATAAATAGCTTGCACCAACAAATTGTATCTTACAATAAAGATGTGAGGTGCACCTATTGTTTCCTTGTTAGTCAAAACAATAATAGTTACAAAATCACCTTTTTAACATAAACTGCCTATACTTGTATTGGGAGAGCCTTCATGTCAGCTGCAATTAGGGGTGTCAAAAATATCCGAAACTCGGAACTCGCTCGATATCCGCTCGATTTTTTAATCGAATCGAAATCGAATCGAAATTTTTGAATCAAATCATGAGCCGAAGCTTTTGACTCGAATCATTTTTTGTATCAATTTTAAGTTTGACTCGGCTCGCTCGAAATATGATTCGAATCAGCTCGAAATATTATATAATATGATATATAATTTATATAATATATAATTTAATATAACTTTATAAGCATATTTAATTTTTAATTTTTTAAAAATTTAAATAATTTATTCGCCATTGGATTTGGATCTAATTATA
>JAEMOT010000496.1:305028-321917 GCA_019297695.1 Apostasia ramifera | reverse complement strand
GACCACGTGAGCAACCACGTGGACGGTCCAGATGAAAAGGCGCGAATCCAATTGCAACAATGATATAAAATAAAATGAGATAATTATATTAAAAATTGTGTTGAATGTAAAATAAAGTTAATTGATTTCTTGAGAATTGTATTGGATATGAAATAAAGTGATTGTTTAATGTTAAAATTTCTGTAGGATGAGATATAAAATAATCTTAATTTTTTTTTTTAAATAATTTAAGATTTTGATCATGGTTAATTTTGAGCCTGTTACTAAACAGAGCCTTAAGGTTAGTGTTTGATGCAAAACAAATCAACTAAACTAGTGTCTAACGAGTAGAAATTGGAGCACAATTAACCCTAAACCCTAAACCCTAAACCCTAAACCCTAAACTCCGTGATTTAAATCCACTGTTCAAATAAAAGTTTACAAGGTTTACAAGATATGAAGTATGGTATCATAGGACAATATGAATGCGTTACAATATAGATATGACAATGCGATAACTCTAGTATAAGTAGGGTACGAATATGCCAACCTGTGGGTCAGGCCTCATGCAGCAGCTGTGTGCGGAGAGCTCGCACAATCATCAAATCCCTACACTGTGCGACACCTACACGATTAGTGGCTGCCTTAGGAACTACACAATTGGGACGGGAGCATTGGTGAGTTGATTTGTGTTTGAAAAAGGGGAAGAGAGATATAGGGGTAAAAAAGTCAATTTACATTTTTTGTTAATTTTTTAATAGAATGACCTAAATTGAAATATTTTAAAAGCTCAAGTACCCAGATGAAGGAGTTTTAAAATCATGGATGTACGTAATATTACCTCCAACCTTTGAGATCTTGATAATATTTACTATAAATATAATGTGTTATATTATCATATTTAAATTGTAGCTCATATTATAGACTGGAATGGTGTGTGCATCTATTCTCTAAAAAAGTAATTAGTACACCTTATTTACATGAATTTAAAAAAAAATCTTTTAATTTTCTTGATTAATTATGTCTTTATGATCTTAAATATTTGATACTATTAAAAGCAATATTATGAAAAAAATAAAAACATCTTCAACAACTTCTGAGTTTTACAAAATTTATAAATTTAGAAAAATATTTAAAATTGTTTAATCACTTTCTAACTAATCACAAAAATCTAGGCGAGATAAGAGTCACGATATATCAATAGGTTATGTTCTATTTCAACCAAATTAAATCCAATATAATTTAATTAGGTTTATATAAATGAGGTACAATTGATAAATAGTACAATTAATGTGATCTAAAATCATATTTGCTAATCTAACCAAAGTAGATACTGCTCACCTCTGTCCGAGTCTGTGACTCACTTAATAATTAAATAAACAAAAGAGAAATGCTAAAATCCTATTATTTCTGCATTATGGGCTTGACTGAATTAGAGAAGTCAAGCATTGTAATCGACATTTAACAGAAGCAATAATATGTATGATATTCGTGATAAAGTATCAACTGAGGTAGAAGAAATAACAACACTAGCGTTCGTGAGACTTTCAGCTAAAGTAGAAAAGATAACAACATGCAGATGCTGGAACTTATTCTGTTGTCGGAGTTTGAGCATGCACAAACCTCTCTACTCTCTCAATTATGTGAACTCAGCTACCGCTCGCCATCTTGAATTGTCAAATCTAAGTATAAGTATCTTGTATGTATAAGCTATTTTCTTATATTTTATCATCGATTGAATTGGGTAGTCCAACATATTTTTTTAGTTAAAAATATTGAAAAGTATCAAACAAATTTTAATTTTATAAAAAAAATTGATATACCACATGACATTTTAAATGTGTATCGATGGAGTGTCTAGAAATTTTGATATCTGCAAATATAATACAATTGCATTAAGTTTCATGATATCTATGTTTCATAGCTTAGGAGTGTCCAATTGGAGACTAAAGGAAAATAAAGAAAAATGTGGATCATCTGGTGACTTCCATGAAGCTTTTAAGGACTACTATGAAGTGTACTAGCAACCACTGAATAATATCATTGAAAAGCATTGTGATGACCTGGGATCAAAGAAGGCGGGAGTGATTGCCAGGGTGACATTCATATAAGTAAATTGGAATCACTTGAATAAGGAGCACTCTTAGCAAGATTTTAGGTAGAGGGGCATATGAATGAATTGTCCCGCATTAGAAAGGGAGGGTAATTCCTGAACTCTATAAGTAAATAATGCGTTCTCAAATGATAAATACACCTTTTAAGTCAAAACTATGAGGCTAATAATAAAAAACTCTATAGTTAAGCATGTTTGAGCTAGAATAGTATTGGAATGAGTGACATCCCGGAAAGTACTTAAGCCACGCAGTTCCTCTTTGATATTAGAGTTGATAATATCTTTACATTTGAATTACGAGATCTTATAATATGGTGTTAGAGCTGACCTCCTATAGTACAATGTACTTCGAGGACAAGCCAAGCGAAAGCTGATGGGCCTGTGATGATTTGGGACCGAAGAAAGCAGGGAGTGATCGCTGGGGTGATATCCTTATGAATGAATCAAAATTACTCGGACAAGAAGTAGCTCATAATAGGCTTCTAGGTGGTGGGGCATAGGAATGAATTACCCCACATCGAAAAGGGATGGGAGTTTCTAAATTGTATAATTAAATAATAGAAGTGCTTTATGGGATAAAATTATGAGGCTAATGATGAAAAATATTATAGTTAAGCGTGCTTGGACTGGAGTAGTAATGGGATGGGTGATCTCATGTGAAGTACTCAAACCGCGCAGTTTGCTAAAGCTATAGCTAACAATACCTTTACATTTGGATCACAGAATATTACAAGCAGATTTAAAGAGGTGAGAAGAGTTACATTGGAATGAGGATCCCTTTACTTATATTTTGTCCCACGATTTATAGCTTGGACAATGGGAGACAAAACCATGGTGTATAATGTGCTATGCTATTCCTTGGGATATTTGGCTATGCAGGTGTTGCTTTTGAGTGATTTGGGGTGATTCAATTGGCATTGTTAGACCTTTATGGGAAATTTGAGCACTTTTACAAAACAGTGAATCTCGAGAATTTTGTGTTAAGAGTTACTGGTATCCTCTTCTAGTTTTTGTTAGACAGGGTTGTTTGGGTCCCTATTAGATAGGGTTGTTTGGGTCCCTATTAAATAAGTTTGTTTTGGCCCCTATTAGATAAGTCTTATTCAGGTGTCTATTAAATAGATCTGTTCAGGTCCCTGTTACATAAGTTAATTTGGGTCCTCATTGGATAGGCTTATATGAGCAAATGCTCCACTTTTCATTTAGTTTCTGCAGCATTTCATATTCACTCGATTATTAAAGACTATTGAAACCAAGTAATTAGAGGATGTTAAAGCTGAGCTGTTAGGGGCTATTGAAGCTAAGCTGTTAGCGGTTGTTGAAGCCGAGTTGTTAGAGGCTGTTGAAGCCGAGCTGCTAGAAACTGTAGAAGTCTAATAAGTAGAGGTTATTGAAGTCAAACTGTTAGAGATTTAACAGTTAAAAGGTTGTTGAAGCCAAACTAATTGAGGCTATTGACATCTTTATAGGTCAACCTTGACATCTTTTGCTGAGCCTCGACATTAGGGCATCGAGCCTCAATATCTCTTTAAGTGTCGACTTTGATTGTCAAACCTTGGTATCTTTCGGTGAGGCACCAATGTTAGGGCAGCAAGCCTCATATTTTTTTTAGGTGTCAATGTTGTGTAATGAATGTATGTCTTTTGGTGAGGCACCAACGTTGGGGCATTAGGCTTTAGCTTCTCTTGAGGTATCACATTGTAAATCGAACATTAGTTTCTTTTTTGTGAAGCTTGACATTATTTTCTCAATCGACCTCAATATTTTTTGTGAGGCTCGACGTTGGGGTTCTCTAAAGGTGTCGACTTTGTATGTGAAACCTCGACATCTTTTATTGAGATATCGACATTATACCTAAACCTCAATGTCTTTTGGTGAGGCAACCTCGTTGGGGTGTCAAGCCTTCGCACTTTCCGTTTATCAATGTCGTAGACCAAACATCGACATCTTTTGGTGAGATAATGTCGTGAGAATGTTAAAAATTGGGTTCTTTCTTTTGGTGAGGCTTGATGTTAGCACATCAGGCCTTTGGATCTTTGAGGTATCAAGATTGTAGGTTGAATCGCAACACCTTTTGGTGAGACTCAATGTTAGGGTATTAAACCTCAGATTCTCTCAAATTGTTAATATTGTAGGTCGAAACTAGACATCTATTTGTGAGGCTCAACGTAGTGCGATTAGCCTCGAGTTCTCTTAAATCTGTTGATATTGTAGTTCAAATCTTGACATCATGGTTAGTCACTGGCATTGGGGCATCTAGTCTCCAGTTCTCTTATGATGTCGATGTTTTAGGCGAGGCACTAAAGTTTTGGCACAAGACGTCAATTTTATCTTGGTGTCGACGGTGTAGATCGTACCTTGTCATATTGTGATGAAGCTCATTGTTAAGATTTTGAGTCTCGATTTCTTTTAGGTGCCGACTTCGTTGGTCAAATCTCAACATCTTTTGACAAGGATCGACACTAGGTGACAAGCTTCGATTTGTCTTAATGTTTCAACATTGTAGGTCAAAATTTGACATCTTTCTTTTTTAAGGTTGCATGGTTAGAACCTTGACATCTTTTAGTGATTCACCAGCGTTCATGAGTTTGGCCCTTGTTCTCTTAAGATATCGATATTGTAGGTTGAATCTCAATATTTTTTAGTGAGACACTAATGCTCCTACATTAGGCCTCGGGATCTCTTGAGTAACTGTTGTAGGTCAAACCCTAACAACTTTTGATGAAGCTCGACCTTAAGATGTTGAGCCCGTTTCTCGAGTTCTAATGTTGTTGGTCGAACCTCGCATATATTAGTAAAGCATGGACATTTGGGCGTTAAACCTTAAGTTTTTTCAAGATGTCGGCGTTGTTGGTCAACCTCAGTATCTTTTGGTGGGGCATCGAATTAGTCCACAGGTTCTCTCAAGGTGTCAGAAATTGTAAGTCTAGCCTCAACATTTTTATCATGTTGTAGGTCAAACATCAACATATTTTGTTGAGGCTCGACATTGGGGTGTTGGGCTTCCAGTTGTGAGGATTGGTCTCAACGTGGACTAATCTTTGGAAGTTGGCTGGATAAAACCTTTATAATGTACATGTTGTAAGATTAGTTCTAATAAAAATGCATATATGTATATGTGCTTCTGTGCCTTAACTTAATACCCACTTTATAACTTGTGTAATACATTACGCATTCATTTATATTAATGTAAATGGATTCAAATGTACATACAAGCCAGAGGAATGCCACTCCGTTTCTCCAGGTAATTGTGAGTATACTCTCTCTTCAATTCTTTTGCCATCAAGAACTCCTGGCTTGGTTGTGATAGCCCATTATTCACGGACATATATACTGAAATAGTTAACAGCTCTGACCAAATTCCATTTGGTAATCCCATCAGATTGAATTTTAGTACCAAACTGTGATCGTAAGCCTACAAGAAACAAAAGGGAGAAAGATACCAGCATATAAGTAATACATATCATCTAGGGCCTCGAGAGACTTATTGTATCCCCCTAGGAAGACAAGAATGCCTCTTTGTTCATCTAAGCAGTCACCAGCCACTGAAAAACGGGCAGAAGGCCCTCGGTTGATATTTGTCACTCTGCTCCATTTACCAGTTTCTACATGGCACCTCAAGTCAGAATTGAATAAAACATAGCATAAAACAAGTAACCTAAAAGAGTTATTTGAGTTGAACCTATTCCATTAAAAATGACTCGACTCCATGTTGCAACCAAATTTTCACTTCCTCCTAAGTAAAATTCAGAGATTATCGAGCATGTTTGAGCACAATTGTCAGCTTTAATAACTGGCAACAAATTATACTTTGGCCTTCTTCAAATGTTACGGAATACAATTTTGACAATACTTTTTAGCAATCTTGATGTATGAGAACTATACTAAACATTCTATACATTGTGGGTTTGCACAGCTTGCTCCTCATCGATAAGCAACTCTTCACTTGATCGCAACCTACTTGTTCCCAATGGAAGTTATGCGCTTACTGCCAAAAATTGTGTTCTCTGCAGCTGCTCATCCAATTCATGGACGTTAGTATCTTATTTACAGCTTCTGCCAATATGTGTTTATATTATAATATGTAACATATATATATCTGTAAGTCAAAAACCATTTTTCTTCAATTTTTTCTTTACAGTCTTATGTAGTCATCCATAATAAACCCAGACCTTCCATATTCATCTGTTGTATGAAATCCATCTGGATATAAATTGATCTGCGTTTTATGATGGTAGACCATTAAGCAGATATTTATGAGAGTTGGCATCATCAAATTGCTTCGAGATTCATAACAGAACATTCATTTTTACCATGTTCAAAATAATCAAACTTTTGTTAACGACCAAACCAGATCTTGCGTTTTGTGCTCCTCAAACCTTATGTTTATGTTGATTTGCCTAGACATGTGGGATCTTTATCAACTTTATTTTAGGCTTATAGGAATGCTACAAAATTAACTTCGATTTGAGAATTAGGGAAAATTAATTAATACCTTTTGAATTTTGAGAATTAGGAGGAATTAATTATTATCCTATTATTGTTTTAGTAATTCTCATTTTGTTTTTATTGGCTTTTATTTTTTCTAGGTAGGTGAGTTGAGTTTTATAAATAAGTCTTATATCTTTGTGGTTGATAACTTTGAAGGATGGAATAAAATTTATGGGGAATTATATATTTCATCCTTAAAGAATGTCTTTTTACTTGTTTGACCTCCTAGGTCAGATATTTTCATATGTCATCACCTATTTTGAATAAATAATTATGAACTAATTCTCTGACATTAACTTCGTCAACCAATTGTTTCTCTATTCCAGTAAAAAGGGGAACCGGTTGTAATTATGCATTCA
The DNA here is from genome assembly GCA_019297695.1 of Apostasia ramifera. Taxonomy (NCBI): domain Eukaryota; kingdom Viridiplantae; phylum Streptophyta; class Magnoliopsida; order Asparagales; family Orchidaceae; genus Apostasia; species Apostasia ramifera. The sequence goes on along the minus strand of JAEMOT010000496.1, from coordinate 314,975 downwards.
GTGTACAAGTGACATGTAAATTTTATTAGGTTAAAGGAACAACAATTTTCAGAGTTAATGCAGAAGGGCTGGATCGTATTTATGCATTCAAAGTAAGAGGTGATATATATAAATATCTAATTTTGGATGTAAACTTAGTTAAATGACTTTTAAGGGTGGCATGTAATTCTTGTAAAATTTGTTCCTCCTTCCTTTCCTCTTCTTTCCTTTCTATTCCCTGATTTTACATCTTAAGTTATGAAGTCTCAAACAGCATACTTTACGTTTTAAGTCACATTTTAATCACTTTCTGAATATGGATTGTCGACTTCATTGGGTGACTACAAATGATGCTCAAGAATATATTGAATTTGTAATGTATGTACTTATGTTCTTTACAATTTATACTGAACGAACTTGTTTTGATTTAATTTGTCCTAGTCTGGATTGCAAGACCATAGGAGGAATGAGCAAGAACTCATGTCCTGCAGCTAAGTGTGGCAGCCAGTTCATCGGCAACAGATCCTCCATTTCAGCTTGTGAGACCACTACCTGCACCTACGCTGGCTACAATGCCAGCAGCATTCTGACTGTTCTCTCAAACCAGTCTTCATGCAATGGTAAGAAATACATGCACAAAAGCCATAATTTATTTGACAAAAATCTGTGGTGTTTGGTTTAACACTATTTTGATGTTATTATGTTATATTATTTGAACAAATTAATTATTTGGTTTGATGATATATTTGGATAATATTATAAAATTTTATAAAATTGTTGCTATAAAGTGACATCTTGATGTTATCTAATTTCAAGTGACATCTAGATGTCACGTTTATTGTAATTGTTTAGTCTGGTTACAAACTAACCTAAAAGCTTAAGCTTATATGTTATGATCACGCCCTCTAACGCATAAGTTAATTTGTTTTGCATTATGAAGTTTAACATTGTTATTTTTTTGTTTTTAACCTTATGCTATAGGATAATTGGGGATCACTTAAGGTGAACGTGAGACCTTCAGCTCCGATGTTATGTTAAAGTCTCTGGCTACCAATTGACTTAAAAGCTTAAGCCAATAGGTCATGGCTCACGAATAATTTTATATGCTAGGAGTAATGGAGAGAGGTGGGATTTGATTGATGTTCTAAGGAGAGGGTGGATGGGGAGTGGTTGATAGAGAAGAGTTAGTTAAGCTTAGGATTGAGTTTTTAAGGGTCTAAGGCCTTGGGAAGGGTGGAGGGGGACGGATTGGTAAAGATGAGTTAGGCTTGAGTTAATAATACTAAATTATTAGCATTATTATTTTTAACTTAAGTAAATAATAATTTAGAGATAACATAAATATACAAATTACATTGAGATTTAAATGATACAAGCATCTAGATTATATTAAGTCAAACACCCCTTAGATATATTATTTTGATTATCTGCATTTTGGTTCTTTTGCTTTTTCAAATCAACAATTTGATCTTTGCATTTTGATAAAACCAAGATTGCAGACTTTTTCATGTTAGATGATTCTGTTAATTGGTAGAAAAAGTTCATGTAGTCTCAAAATATTTCACTTCTTTCATCTTCTCTACAAGACTCAAATCTGTCTTATAAAATTTTCCACTTGAATTTTTAGTCAATGGAGGAGGGAAATTTTCCCCTGAAATTTAACTTTAACTCACTTCTTGCCAAAAATAGACTGAAGTTTTCAAAATTTTCAGAAAAAGCCTACCAAAATACATTTTTATGGCTGACATAACTACGTTTTATTTTTTTGATTTTATCCTTATGCACCACAATTTCCCTCGATCTACTTAAAATTTGTAATGGTAATGTGATTCGAACTTTAGACTCTTGATACCTAGGCAAGTTCCTTCCCCATTAGGTTAGAAGAATACTACGCGGACCATAACTCGGTACCAAACACAATTTATTTGTGCCCAAGTTCTCAAATTCATGCCAATCTTTCATTGCAGGAACTGGCTTGGCGCCTTTGCCATCACAAAACAATAGTACTGCGTCAAGGTTGATAATCAAATGGATGAATAGGCCTGAGTATGTGATCCTTCTCACATTCTTATTTCTTTTTGGTTTTGTGGTATGAAAAATAGTACATATGCAATTTTTCAATCATTATGTATTAGCCGGTGGGTTCATGTATGTAATATTAATGCATTGTTCGTTAGTAGAATCTTTAATTTTTTAATAAAGTTTTTAACAGTCCAGTGTACAATTCCTGATTGCTGTTGTATTTGTGATTCATGAATTGCCAAGTCCTCACATTACATTTGGGTTAATGAACTGAGTTTTTAACGACCTGCTTGAAACTCAGCTCAATAAGGGTTCGTTCGCATTTATTCGCAAAGCTCAACGAACAGGCTTGAATATATTTTTAGAAGCTCAGGCATTGAATGAAAGAACTTGAATTTGTTAATGCTTGGGTCATGGATGTTCATGAACAATGCAAATGAATAAGCTAGTTTGAAACATGATTAGAGGCTTGTTGATTAGCTCGATTAACATCATTTTAAGTATTATAATATAGTTTTTGTCATATTACTGATTTATATTATTGTTTGCAATGAATATTATTTATTTGTTTTTTCCTTTCATGTAATAATGTTTGATAAGTCGTTTATAAACAGATTTGATTATTTTCCTTGATATGAGCTATTGTAGATAGTTCGATAACAAATTTGATGTGAATCTCAATTGCTAAGTTCAACAAGGAAATCAATTGCTAGTTCACGAACAAGCTCAAATAGAGCTTGAACTCATTCTTTTGTAAACTAATCGAGCTTAAATTCAGTAGCCAAAGGCTATGTTTGTTATAAGCACCACATGTGAATATAGCCAAACTCCATTTGACTTTATTCATTTGCAAACCTTCAAACCTGATGACTTGATTTTCTTTTTTTTTAAATCAACAAAGCATATCTCGGTTCTCTGATGCACATATTGACTCATCTCCTCTACTAGTTCGAGAATCCAAGCAAATCAAGCACTGCATCATGATAGTCTCAATTGGCTTTATCATAAGCTTGGTCCATATCAACTTTGATATCATATACCTATCCCTCGACTTTGTAGTCATCAACCTATGCATTATCTCTTGTGTCAGGATGTAGTTACCGCAATAAGCCTACCTGGGACAAAAGCACCATGCTCGAGAGACACTGGGCTTGAAATATGTTCCTTCAATCTATGTGTTAGTACTTTAGCGATTACCTTATATACTTACAAAGGCTAATAGGCCTGAACTGTTTGGGCTACTCTGCATTGTTGGCTTTAGATACCAATATAATAAGTGTGTCCTTCCAAGATTGTGGCATGGAACCAGTGGTAAAGGTATGCTGGACAGCATCAACCACTTCCTTTTCTACAATCATCTAATACCCTTTCAAGAAGAAAATATTAATACAATCCATCTCTATAGCCTTGTTATTAGCTAATGAGAACACTGTATGATCAACTATCTTGCTGTTATCGATCAAAGAGTGGCTCTTGGCTGTAAATCAAAAGGGAAATCACTAATCTCATTCTCTGTGCTCGACTTGCTGGTAAAGAACATCATTATAGCTAGAATATCCATTTCCTTAATGGCCCGCTGCCCAGTAGCATCAATAATAGCACGAATCCAGTTCTGTCTTTTCCTCCTTGTTGTTGTTCTCTGAAAGAAGGTGGTGTTTCTATACCCTTTCATCATCCAATGGGCCTTTGCCCTTTGCCACTACTATATCTCAGCTCTTGCTACGATGGTATTATAATCAGCGACTAACTGAAGCGTCTCAGAATGCTCCTCTGCTGTAAGACCCCAAGAGTGGCCTCTCCCAACTAAAGGGAAAGAATGGCCTGGTCTAATTCTTTGGCCTTGGCTAATAAGTCTCCCACTTTCTTTTTGCTCCACTTCTTCAAAATCTTATAAGTTTTTGCACTTCTTTTATTAAGCACTGAGGGCAGGCATTCTCTCACAGGATATCTCCATGCGGTCTGAACAATCATAATGGTCTCCTCATACGTCAACTAGCCAGTTTCAAACTTAATTCCTCCCTGTGGCTTGTAGATGTTTGTACCACAACTCAAGAACGGGCATGATCAGAGCCTATACGCACCAAATGTGTGACCTGTAAGCCCAAAATGTGAACAAGAGCGATACAATTGAATAGGACCCTGTCCAATCTCTCCCACCTTCTCTTCCCCCCAACCTGATCGTTGACCAAGTAAAGTTAGTCCAGTGAATCCAGCATCCTACTAATCCATGTCATCCATAAAATCAACTCTTGTGTCACTATATCTGCTCTGAATCGACACCCCTATTCTTCTCCGCCAGTGTCACTACACAGTTGAAGTGATGCGGAACGGAAAAAAATGCCAATGATATTTTATATTTATATTCAGCAAAATCGATTAGCAAATTATTTTAATTAAAAAAAAAATATTTTCTAGATAAATTGTATGATAAATAAGATTTTGAATGTAACAACCTCGGCTTTTACCTCGGCCATTACCCAAATTTTTTTATCCTCAAATAATTCCACTATATCTTAATATAAATCTGTCCTCAATATACAATTAGTATATTACACTATAAATAAATATATAATCCTGAACACAAATAATCTAAAATAATTTTTTAATTGTCTCTCACTCATGCCTTTTATGCTTGTGCTAAACCTGTAAAAATAGTGCCGAAAACGGCGTCAGTCCACCAACAGGACTCAGTAGGAGATATCAATTAGCTATGGGCTACATAAAATATTAATAAGGTTTCATGATCACAAATTTATTATTTTGAGATTTAAGAGAATTATTATATGCATATACAACAACATTCATGAACTTATATCAAATGAATAAATAGCATGATAGCAATGACTATAATATTTATGCGTAATTAAATTGTATAATAGAAGATATTAAACAAGAACTCATAACATGAATATTATCAAATAAATGAGCATGTATATCATGAGTTTCTTATGAACAATTGAACAGTATAAACGCATGATAGATAATTAGCACAATACGAATACTAAACATAAACAAGTGCAATATGATTAGCCTAATAATTATAATGTACACCTGATAACAGAACAAATATAAAAATATGATTAACGAGCAAGTTCTTGTTTAATTAATTTTATTTTACTCTTTTGGGCCCGTGATTTCTCATACTACGCCTCAGCTGCCTTTTACATCTTTGGGGATCGTCATCCTCTGGCCCCGTAGGCTATAGCCCATAATGGCTAAAATGTGAGGTCCTTAATTAGTTTTGGGAGTTTTCACCCCCTGGCCCAAAATGGCAATGGACGTCGTCGCGCCTATATATCATATGCTCGAGCTAAGGCAGGTGCGTAATCCCACAAAAATCACATTTAACTTTTAATCCATTATCGCCTTTAAAATCTTGATTATAAATTTAGTCACATAGCAAGCTGATACACTTGCCTAAATATCATATTATATCTTTGAATGTGACGACAAGTCTGTACACTTGCCCTCCCGTAGGTGTCACAAACACAAATCAATATATTCTTATCGAATGTGACGACAAGCCCGTACATTTGTCCTCCCGTAGGTATCACAGTCGCGAGTCAATATATTCACATCGAATGTGACGATAAGTCCATACACTTGTCCTTCCGTAGTGTCACAAACACAAGTCAATATATTCTCATCGAATGTGACGACAAGTCCGTATACTTGTCCTCCTGTAGGTGTCACAATCGTAAGTCAATATATGTACATCGAATGTGACGACAAGTCCGTATACTTGTCCTCCCGTAGGTGTCACAATCGAGGAAAAGAGGCATATCATTGTATAACATATTTATCTCATTATTGAATAAACAAATAAAGCTAGCAATTAATTCATAATAATTTATATGCACTATATATTATCCAACTTTCACAATCCATCTTGTACATCTTAATCTCGATAATTTAATTTTAAGTTATCTCTCCTATTGAATCAAATTTCTATAGTAATCGAGTAATCACCAATAAAAATAATCATGACATCTTCAAAGATATTTTAATCTAAATTAATAAAAATCATTAACTCTCCGCATATAATTTGTGAAACCTCAATTAAAATTGGATGAGAGTATGATTAGAGCTAATAATATAATTATAATCCATATTTAAGTCTCATATTAAAATAAATCAAATTGAATCATGATCAACTCCAAATTTCACATTTATACTCTATGGTTATAAAAATATCATCACTATTCGAATCAAATCATCTATCAATAAATCTATTTATCATAAGTTTTAAACTCTAAATTATCAAAAATTAATTAAATCATTAATCCTCAATATCTCTTAGCATTTAAAATCGATTTCATAAGTCCAATTCTTCTAAATATAATAACCAATACCACTGCCAAAGTAACTCAATTGTTTGGATTTCTAATAATAAAATATATATTTCTAGGCTAATTAATGAAAGCACTATATAAATATGATAAATAATCAAATAATCTAATAATCTCCAAATTCACATTTAATAGCAATCATTTAACTTAAGAAATCTCCATTTAATTTACATGTGATAATAAATTCTTTCAAAATAGATTTTTATGTCAAATTCCTCTGGCAAAATCTTATCCAAAATGAACTTTTTAAAGGAAGATTTTTATATAAAAATTGTAGTATAATGTGTTCTCTATCTTCATAAAAATTTTCATGTCAATCCGAATTCATTTGATATACCAAATCCCTTATGAACTAAACTCGGTCAGAAAATTTGAATTTCTGTCAGATTTTATTAATGACTCCGAAATCATACTTTGTATTCAGAATTAATTAAAATTTCCTTCACACAAGTTCTGGGTAACTTCAAGATCTAACTCATCACCGATTTTTATCAAAATTCGAGATCATTTGATATCCTAAACTAATGCTACAATGCTCAGATCTGAAACAGAAATATTCCAGCAATATACAATCGTGTGTATATCTAAACAAATTTCTTTAATAAGATATTTTAACCCCATATACGAAATTTACAGCCATTAACATGAAGAAAATATCAGCAATGCAATAAAATAAAATTTTATAAATAATTAAATATTAAATTTATTCAATTCTTGTCAAATTATTATAAACTAAATTATGCGAATTCTTATCTTTGATTAATTTAAGCCCTAATAGTTAGAGAAATCTCCTACCTCAAGAAATCATGAAAATATTTCCTTTTTCTTCCTCCTTTTCCTATTGCCTTCTCATCCAAATCTTTGAAATCCTTCTTCCGTGGTTGCCGATTCTAAGGAAAAAAGTTATGATGCCTCGGATCTCTAATTCTCCCTTCTCTTTTCTCTCCCTCTCCTCTCTCTTTTCTTTTTCTCTCTCTTCTTCTCATTTTCGGCCAAAAAGAGGGCTAGGGCCAGCGGTTGCGAATCGGGAGAGAAATGAATCGATGTGTGAGAGGAGGGAAATATTATTTTCTCTAATAACTCAATCTAAGGGTAAATCTAGTATTTCTTCTAAGGCTAAAATTAAGGGATAATTAAATCTCGTAAATTCAAAATTTAAATAAAAATAATAAATCATCCTCTAACCCATAACTATATCCCTTAAATATCTCTGATTTTAATAAATATCCTCGTGATAATTTCAAATCAAAAAATATCCAAATAAATTATGATATTTTAAAATAAATTCAAATTTAAATCAAGAAATATCGGGTCGTACAATTTGAACCAAATAAATAACCCAAGTCAAGCGAATAATTTGTGTTGAAGTCAAATAATCAGCTTAGTGAGGTTCGGGAAAGAATTTACCAGCGATTTANCGTGGCTTAGCGCGCGCTGGTGCGGGGCTCGCAGGTGCGGCTGCCGGGCGCTCTCGGAGCGCAGGCGCATCGGACGAGTCTGGCAGAACTGCGCGGCGCTGCGAGTGGAGCGAGGTTCGGAGGTAGGTGAGTGCGCAAAGATTTTTTTTTTTTTTAAAAAGTAGATAACTAGGCTAATTTGAGGATTCTCACCAAAGGTTAACCCTATTTTTTCCTTCACCGGAATATCGATCTCTTATGAGAAAACTCAAATATAATTTCATTCATCAAATGCTATTCTTTTACAATGCAAGACGACCTTTTTATATAGAGAGATCCCTTGTAGAAATTTAAAAATACAATATTAAATGCATAAAATAAAATACCAAATAAATAAAAGCAAATATGGAACTAATTCTATTACAATAAAATAAAATCAGCTCTAAATGTGGTGAGTCTCCAAATTTTCCACAGCTCTAAATGTGGTGAGTCTCTAAATTTTCCAGATATGCTCTGAATCAAATCAAATCTAATCTAAATAAAGTTAATATGAAAATCTCTAATAGCTCTAATTAATATGAATTTGAATTTTAATTCAGTACATAATGTCATCCTAGCCATTCAATTCGATGTTGATCTGTGTCCTCACTATGAAGTCTCCACCAATCGCTACTGACTGAGCCTGGCTTAGAAGCGATTTCAAAACCTCCCAAAGCCCTTTTCGTTTATACTAGTCTTTAGAAGTATATACACCACTAACAATACACGTCCCACCCCTCACTAATGTTGCCTCCACCAATAGAACTTGTCTTTGTTTGAGTATGACACGAACTTTAGCCTTACTTTCATCTCAAACTAGAAATAAAATTAATGTTTAAGATTGGACTTTGTATTGGATGTGAAATAAAGTTATTAAAATTTATAAGAAATTTTAAATATTATTAAAATATTAGTTTTCCCATATTTAAGAGGCAGGCAAACAATTTTATAATATTAGTTTGTCTATATTGTTTTCTAATTTCACTAAGGGGCGTTTGGTTCGATACTATTTTGATGTTATGTCATGTTATTTAGATATCATAATATTTAAATGTCATATTTTGATTAATAATTTTATAATTTTTTTTAAAAGACTATCTAAAGACTTTGTTAAATTAAATAATTATTTCTTTTAAATTATATGAAATAATTTCAAGATAATATTTAACCAAACGCACCCTAACATTTATTTATGATATATCTAACTTTTAATTTTACATATTAACTTTTACTTTCCTATAATTTTTTTACTAACTATTAATATTAACATTTCATAAACACATTTTTTCTTTGCACATATACGTATTATATATATATATATATATTAATATTTATAAATATTTATTTATATACATAAATATATATACATATATCAAGAAGAGAGAGGAGCATGTTATCACGTACAAGAATGAAATTTCAAGAACTCAGATTGATTATTTTCTTATAAGAAAACGAGATCGCTTGGATTGTAAAGATTGTAAAGTCATTCCAAGTGAATGTTTGACTACCCGACATCGATTAATGGTTTTAGATTCCAAGATACAGTATTGAAGAAGAAATAATAAGTCAAAATCTTATCCTCGGACTCGATGGTGAAATCTAAAAAATGAGAACAAATGTATATTTAAGAAGAAAGTTTTAGAACTTGGGCAATGAAATATTAACGGGAAAACTGATCTTATGTGGTTGACAGGTTCTAACTGTATCCATAAGGTGGCGAAGGATGTGCTGGGAGAATCCAAAAGAATGATTCCAAATAATAAAGATACTTGGTGGTGGAAAGATGATGTACAAAAAAAAATTAAGGAGAAGAAGATTTGTTATAGAGATTGGTTTAAAAATAAAAATAATGATAAGTGGAGAAATATAAAGTGGCTCGACGAGAATCTAAGAAAGCAGTAGGCAATGTAAAAAATATAGCTCTTGAGGATTTATATAAGAAGCTAGACACTAAAGAAGGAGAAAGACAATTATATAGGATTGCTAAGGCAAGAGATAGAAAAACTAAAGATTTAATTGAAGTAAAATGTATTAAAGATGAAGATCAAAGAGTACTTTTCATAGAAGAAGATATCAAAGATAGATGGATAAGTTACTTTCAACAGCTTTTCAATGAAGGTTGTAAAAATTCAATTGATCTTATAGAATTCAGCACCCTAAA
>JAEMOT010000496.1:254850-304608 GCA_019297695.1 Apostasia ramifera | reverse complement strand
AGGCACTTCATCTTGGATATGTCCAGTCATGACTTCCATAATCAAAGCAAAAAGATACGGACTTAAAGCCGAGCCTTGGTGTAATCCAACTGTAATAGGAAAATCCTTAGTCAAACCTCCTTGTGTCCGAACACAGGTAACAGCTCCTTCATACATGTCTTTAATAACTTGAATATAAGCAGTGCAAATCTCAAAGATATAGGATTGCTAAGGCAAGAGATAGAAAAACTAAAGATTTAATTGAAGTAAAATGTATTAAAGATGAAGATCAAAGAGTACTTTTCATAGAAGAAGATATCAAAGATAGATGGATGAGTTACTTTTAACAGCTTTTCAATGAAGGTTGTAAAAATTCAATTGATCTTATAGAATTCAGCACCCTAAAAGAAAGTAAAAATTACTCTTACATCCGATGTATTAGTAAAGCTGAAGTCTGGAAAGCTTTAAAGAAGATAAAACATAAAAAAGCAGTAGGACCAGATAATATCCTAATAGATGTTTGGCAGTGCTTAGGAGATGAAGGGGTTTCTTGGCTCACTAGATTGTTTAATATGATTTTGAAGACTAAAAGAATGCCAAATGAATGGAGAAAGAGTATATTAGTACCTATTTATAAAAATAAAGGCGATGTACAAAACTGTGCCAATTATAGAGGAATTAAATTAATGAGTCATATTTTAAAACTTTGGGAGAGGGGGATCGAACAAAGGTTATGCCATAATACTAAGGTATCAGAGAATCAGTTTGGTTTTATGTCAGGTAGATCTACTATAGAAGTCATTCATTTATTAAGAAGTTTAATGGAGAAATTTAAGGAGAGAAAGAAAAAACTACATTTAATTTTTATTGATTTGGAAAAAGCTTATGATAAAGTCTTAAGAGAAGTACTTTGGAGAGTTTTAGAAAAAAAAGAGATTTGCACTGCTTATATTTAAGTTATTAAAGACACGTATGAAGGAGCTGTTATTTGTGTTCGGACACAAGGAGGTTTGACTAAGGATTTTTCTATTACAGTTAGATTACACCAAGGCTCGGCTTTAAGTCTGTATCTTTTTGCTTTGATTATGAAAGTCATGACTGGATATATCCAAGATGAAGTGCCTTAGTGTATACTCTTCGCAGATGATATTGTCCTTATTGAAAAAACTAAAGAGGAAGCTAAAGTGAAACTAGAGCTTTTGAGAAATATTTTAGAATCTGTTTTCATCTCAATAGATCAAAAATTGAATATATGGAGTGCACATTTAGTCAAGAAAGAAATACTTATATTGGAGATGTGACAATTGGTGATCAAATTGTCAAGAAGAGTGAGCGCTTTAGATACCTTGGATCAATTATACAAAATGATGGCGAAATAGATAATGATGTTATTAGCAGGATTCAAGCAGGATGAGTAAAATGGAGAAATGCTTCTGGTGTGCAGTGCGATAGAAAAATCTCATCCAGAATCAAGGGTAAATTTTATAAAACTGTAGTAAGACCAGTGATGATATATGGTGCTGAATGCTGGCCTACAAAGAGAAAACATACAAATAAAATAAATATTATAGAAATGAGGATATTAAGGTAGATGTGTGGATATACACGAAAAGATAGAATGAGAAATGAGTATATCCGAAAGAAAGTTGGTGTTGCACCAATTGAGGACAAACTTAGAGAAAGTCGGCTTAGATGGTTTGGACACCTAAATCGTAGGCCGATTGAAGCTCCAGTTAGAAAAATTGAGTTATTGGATTTTGCCCATTTACAAAGAGGAAAAGGGAGACCGAAGAAGACATGGCAAGAAACTATAAGGAGTGATCTTAGTTACTTAGACTTAGGCCCTGTTTAACGCGAGGATCAAAACAGGACTAAAACAGGACCAAAATAGTACTAATTTAAAAAACAATAATAATAATAATAAATAAAAATTTTAAATCATTTTACACAAATTCAAATATAAAAAAAAATATTTTACTTTACATACTCAATAATTTAAAATAAAAATATCAATTTTATTTCACATTTTAGATCAAAATATTCAAATCGAGTATTTTGATCTAAGATGTGAAATAAAGTTTATATTTTTATTAAAAATTATTGAGTATGTGAAGTAAAATATTATTTTTTATATTAAAATTTGTGTAGAATAATTAAAATAATTTATTTATTATTATTATTATTTTTTTTTTAAAGTAGTACTATTTTGGTCCTATTTTGGTCTTCGCGCCAAACAGGGTCAAGATAAGAATTTGATAATTGATAGAGCGCAATAGAAACAAATAATTCATATAGCCGACCCCACCTAGTGGGATTAAAGCTTGATTTTTGTTGTTGTATATTATTATTATTATTAAAAAAATCACATTTATATATTAGTAAATTAAAATTACATATATACTTATATTTATACTAACTATTATTATATGTATTATTTATACATTTATATATTGTTATTTATTTATTTTTTTGTATGTATTATTTTAAATTTACTCACTTATTTTTACTTAAAAATAATATAATTCTTATAATAATAGATAATTTTAAAATTACTTAAAATCTATAATTAATATTAATTAAAATTTAAAATTTTTAATTACACTAAATTTGCCACCCTTTTGAGTGTACAAGTGAACTAAAAAATCTCGAGTTTTTTTGCCAGTAATTTTTTTTAATAGCATCTTTTGCCAATATTTTTGGGGAAGGAGGCTACTCGACTACTTTCTTTACCAACTTTCATCGACATATAACTAACATTACTACAGTGTTGTGCAGAATGTTTAGTTGGCTCTACACTTTTCATCCAAGTTTTTTGATCTCGTATTATTATATTTTATTGAAGTACACGTTCGAAATATTGTTTGTGAACACAAAAATGTATTTTTTTTATATTGCTACACAATACAAAATTAAGTATAACTTCATAATTTGACTGCATAAATGAAAACTGATTAATTTTTTTTTATTTGTTCAAAACTGATTATTTTTAATACAATATAGAAGAATACTTTAACAATATTGCATTGCACAAACTAAAAAAATGATGGGTTTGAATTGTTATAGAATGAGAGAGCATACTTCAGCAGTATTGATAGTCTGTTTGTAAGATTAAATTTAATAAAATTAAAATTAAATTTAAATAAAAAAATTATTTTATTGAAGGTTGTAAATGATGTGAAATAAAATTAGTTATTATATTGAGATATATGAGGGATGTGATACAAAGTTAGTTATTATTTTAGTAATGTATATAAGATATGAAATAAAATTAATTTTTAATATTAAATTTTATTTATGATGTGATATGTTTTGTTAAAATTAAATTAGGTTAATTTTCAACAGCCAAATAAACGGGGCTTAAGATACAGTTTTGAGTTGATTTTAATTTTTACACAATACACTTTACCCATTAATATATAAGTAAGAAATACGCAGTTTATTTAAGTGATATTTATCCATAAAATATTTTTTTTTAAAAAAAATTTACATATAATTTTTTTTGCCCCGAAATACTATAATTTTCTCTACTCTAATTTAAAATTATGATAGTATAGATTCGAATATGAGGCCTCTCTTTATAAGAGAAATTTCACTTTCTACATATAATATAAAAACTTATATATTAGATTTCTATCTTTTTTTTTTGTTTTAACTCCATAACTACATATGTATCTTTTTTATTTTGAGCTAGCTTTATTTCACTTTTCAGTGGATAAATAAATGATATATAATTAACTTGAAGTTTAATTTAGATTAAAAAAATATAGAAGTAATTTTTAAGATTGAACTGTAATATATAAAAACTATTTTTTAAAATAGTATATTAAGTAAATTTTTTTAATAGTGAGTTGAGCCTTGAGCCAACAACATATTCATGTAAGTTTTTTAACTCTAAATGATGGTTTTTTTTTTCTTTTTTGAAATGATTAAATGAAGGTTTTTAATATAGTAGTGTTCTACTAATTTAGTGAAAAAAAAACTTGCTTGAATTATAGAGAATTAGATTTAAATCACATTATTATAATTTTTAATAGAAATGAAAAAATTATAGTGTAATAAAATTTTATTTAAATTTACTTATATCTATTGAAGTTTATATTAAACTTGTATATCATATATAAAATATATATACTAGTAATTTTTTTGTATATGTTTAATTTACTAATTAATGTATTAATAAAATAGTATATATATTATTAAAATTAATTATTTTATATATTAATATTATATATTAATCATAAAATTTATATAAAAGTTACTTGTATGTCTCACATCACAATTTTGTGATATATAATAATAATAATAAATATTATAAAATAATTATAAAATTAATTTATAATATAAAATATTTAAATATTAAATATGCAAAATAGTTAAATTATCATCGTGTAATTATCCAAAGATAACTTAGCAAATATTTTTATTACTTTTGTTTGATTGACCGCTTCAAGCAGTTTCAAGCGAGATGAAGCTGATTTAATAAAATTAATTAGCCAAACAATTCTTATTCATTCCATAAATCTGAATCCGTTTTAGAAGAGTGAAACAACTTCATGGCCACGAGCCGAAACCATCGAAAACATGATTTTAGACTCGCGATCGCTTCTTCTTTTTTCTCAGATTTTCAGAAAAGTATATCTAAGAATAAATTTGATATTTCTCTCAAGGCTAAAATTAAGAAATAATTATATCTGATAAATTCACAATTTGAAGAATAATAACAAATCATCTTTTGACTCATAACTACGTCCCTTAAATATCTCAAATTTTAATATATATCCTTATGAGAATTTTAAATTAATAAATATTCAAATAAATTATAAAATTTTAAATAAATATTTTTTTTATTTTTTTATTATAAATTTATTTATGTTTATTATGAATTTTATTTATTTTTATTATTTTTAAAATTTTATTATGAAATAAAGTAATTTTTAAATTAATATTCATTCAAATATGAATAAATTTAAAAATAATTTAAAATTAATTTTAAACTATTTTTCATTCAAAAATTTAAAATTAAAACTAAGTCGTTTATTTAAAATCACTTCAAATTTTGAATTCCAATCAATTTATTTTAAACCTAAACTTTGAATTTCATTTTATTTATATATGCGTGCTTCAGGCTTTCCGCTTGTCGGTTTTCATTCTTGAGAATTGAAAACCCTCATTAAAAAAAAAAAAAAAAAAAAAAAAAAAAAAAACATCATACCTTCGGCGGGAAGAGAGAGAAACAGAGGGAGTCTGTCGGGTAAGCACGGAATCTCTCTTCTCCTTCTTCTTCGTTGGTGTTTGGTGATTCTCTTCATCTTCGTTGGTGTTTGATACTCCAAATTGGGCAAGTTTCTCATTCGCTCGCGGTCTCATTTGCAGTGGTAGGGTTTTCTTATTTGGACGAATTCCTTCATGTCAATGTTACGCGCAGTTGAAGTTTTTTTCTCGAATTTTGCGAATGATTGGGTAAATCGCTGTAATTTTCTGTTTCTAGGCTTTGTTATTTCTTTGTATTCTTCTCCAGTTTGAAAACTGACACACACGGGCTATGTGCGGGAGCGCTCATGTAGTTTTGGGGGCTTCGTATTTTGTGTTGTTGAAAACTGCAGACTGGTAGAGATGTGATAAACGTGTAAACTATTGCTTGAGAAATGGAGATAAATTGATTGCGTTATATACTATTCTCGTGAAATGGAAGAAGCTAGACATGAGGAGAAGGGAAGAGAGAATCTTGAAGTGGTTTTAGAGATAAAAAGCTTTTGTATCAGTGAAATTGGCCTCAGAGGGTTGTCGTCCATAGGTCGAAATCCTACATGCTTGCCGTTTGTTATTCTTTTACCCAATCTTTCCTATGTTTTTGAACCCCCATCCATCAAGAAAATTAAAATAGTAGTTTTCGGGCATAGATTGTCGAAAAACTTATTATTTTATTTTTATGGAATTTTGCGACTGCAAATGCAGGAGCCTAGTCGATGGTTGCCAACAAGGAGAGCGTTTCATGATGAGAGCTGTGCAGCAAGGAGGTCCATTTTTGGATCTGAGAACAGGTAGTTGTGATGGAAAAGCTAAGAGGGTTGGATCATTTAACAACACAAGAAATGTCAAGAATAGAGTGTTTTTTGAGAAGATTGCTAAGAACTCCTTCTTGTCAACTGGTGATACAAACCTCTTTTCTTCATCTCTGAGCCAGTGTAGAAAGCGTGTTATTCCTTTGCTTTGTAACCAGCCTCGTGTAGAATATGATGTTGATTTAAGATTACATCAGAGTAATGGGCATCCTTCAGGGTGTATTCCAGAGGGGGAACTGTAAGTTTCTTAACACTCTTATTTCAGCTTTTATTTTTGTTATTTATGCGGTTCAGTAATATGAATATAACATATTTGAGTTTTTCTACTTTGATAATCAACCCTTGTTAATCAATCAATTTAATAAAAAAATTAAACATCAATATGCCTATTTATTGGGCTGTATCTTTTTTCTGTCTGAATTTAGCCTTGCATATTTCTTGCTATGACTCATTATAGCTGTTATTTTGTTTACAGTTATACTTACGTTGGATTAGCCATATATGTCGCATATCTCAAGTGTATGCAATCTTCAGCAAGGATTATGTTAATTCTAAATTTTCCTGCTTCAATCCAATATCATCTCTCTCTCTCTCTCTCTCTCTCTCTGTGTGTGTTGTCTATCCCTTTCTTTCCCTAATTAGTTTTATTCAAGCTAGAAATTTTACAAATGAAAATTTTGGAAGCTTATCAATACTCTGGGAAAGATCCTATAGTGTTGTAAGTTCCTGAGTAAAGAGCAAATTGCATAGATTCTATCATTTAACAAAATTAGTTAAATTGTGTCAACCTGAATAAATTGGCTGCAATTCTCTGTTCGGAGGAAGAAGAAAGCTGGAAATGTCTATGCTGCTTTTCCTTTATTGAATCATTTTAGTAATCCCAATTACCTTATATACTGTTCCAAATATACACTTCATGAAATTTCTTTAATGCAGTAAGGGTATCAGACCTCGGATTGATGAATTGCATCCTATAAGTGCCACTAAGGAGCTCACCGCTCTTGTTTTACCGGCTATTGTTGGACAAGCTCTTGATCCATTCGCACAACTTCTGGAGACAGCATTTATTGGTCGATTAGGTTTTTTTTTTGTCTTTCTTTGATGCACTTCTAGACAGTTTGTCCTTTGCTTCGATTTTGTTTTAATTGCACATATTTAATAACTACCTTTTTGGTAATTCAGTTTTAGTAAGCAGTATGATTGTTTGATGTCATATATATATTTGATGATTGAAATATTTCTTGCTCTTTATGATTGTTATGCTCATGATTATGCCATTGGTTTGTTTAAGCAGCTCACCTTTTTACAGCTTATTGATGCAAATACAGGGAAAGTCCCTAATATCATCAGCATTTCATTGCTTGGATGTTAATGAAATGATGAGAGTTTAAGTGAAAAGCTGTGTTTTCATAAATACTTTGACAATTTTATTCAGAATGGAGACCCTACCATTACTGTGTCATTAAAAACTTACTATGTTTTCTTCTGATATATTATTCATTCTTGGTAATTGTTTAAATCTCATTGTGGCACATTTATCCTGAGAGTTGAAAGGTGGCATTAGGACTCTAAACGGTGTAGACAAATGTTTCACAACCTTGCTACATTTTCGTAATAGTAATGCTAGAGTTCTTTGAAATTTCCCAAGTACTCCTACTCGTATTCATATGTCAGTGTCACACATTTCCATTTAAATTAGGGTCTGTATACATGACAATAAAGTTTTAGTTCTTATACGTCCTTTTTGTTTTGATGTTTATATATTGGACGATGGGTCAGTTGGTTTAAAGTGTATGTATGTGATTGTGTTACTGCCTAGATACAGTATCACCAGTCTGTAAAACCTGCCAACTTGCCCTAGTATGCTTCTCCAACATGCATATATTTATTTATTTTATCTGCGGAAAAGCTACATTTGGTATTTGTTTGTGTAAAGGTCCTGTGGAGTTGGCTTCAGCTGGCGTTTCGGTATCAATCTTCAACATTATATCAAAGCTATTCAATATTCCTCTACTTAGTATCACAACTTCATTTGTGGCTGAAGACATTTCGAAATATGCCAGCAAGCTGTCAATATCAGGTACAACGTAATAAATCTAACCAGCATTTTAAAAGCTCATTTATGCACGCATCAGAATCCTGATTAGAACAATTTTCCAGATGGGAATTCTGCTGAAGAGTATCTTGACGGTAAGAAAATTTCTGAAGGTCATGATGATAAATTGAAACTGCCTTCTGTCTCCACTGCCTTGCTGCTAGCTGCTGTAATTGGTGTAGTCGAAGCCTTAGCTTTGTTCATTGGTGCCGGGATTTTGCTTACTATGATGGGCGTATCATCTGTAAGTCAATAGATCACTGTGAAATTATACCATGTTTTTTCCTCCTCCTTGTGGTTTTTTACTTAGTAACTCATTCTGTTACGTGTAATGTATCTATAGGTTCTTGTTAACGAGGATGGGAAATTTTTCTGCACTAGTTCTTATAATTTGTAGAGCATTTCAGCATTTTGTTAGCTTATTATGTA
The DNA here is from genome assembly GCA_019297695.1 of Apostasia ramifera. NCBI lineage: Eukaryota > Viridiplantae > Streptophyta > Magnoliopsida > Asparagales > Orchidaceae > Apostasia > Apostasia ramifera. The sequence continues at coordinate 296,043 of JAEMOT010000496.1, read as the reverse complement.
TTTTCTTATATCTTGAATGGTGGGCTACTTTTTAAAGTTTATATTCTGACAGGCATCACCTATGCGCAGACCAGCCCTGCAATTTCTTTCTTTGAGAGCCTTTGGAGCTCCAGCTGTTGTTGTTTCCTTGGCTATTCAAGGCGTCTTCCGTGGATTTAAGGATACGAAGACTCCTGTATTTTGTGTCGGCAAGTTTTGAGTTCCTGTAGTTGCCATGTATATAAGCTTCTGTTTAATTAGATGCCATGACACATGCTAATTTAGTTATTTTTTATCTTGAATTGTATTGATAATTTCACTGATCAGTTAAATGCTTGCATGATGCATAGCTTTAAATTTGCTCGAGTTTGTCATATAGCACATCATGTTGATAACGCGATAAGTCCTGTCTTTCTCAATTTGGCTGCCTATCTGTCTAAATCATATGTTTGTCATATTGGCTAAAGAAAACAAGAATACAATTCCAGGAAGAGTCCATATTACATCCTTGACGAGTATACTAGTAAGTTTCAGATGTTGGGTTCTTGTAAGCTACAAAACATTCTTGTCTCGCCCAAAAGTTGAAATTTTAGTCTAGTTGATCTGATGCCACATATTTTTAGTGAATGTGTTGCATGTTGTATGCCTTCTGTATGGCTGTACAACAAATATTTGTCTTAATGCCATGTAGATGGATGAGGGTGATGAATTATGTTGACCTATTGCGAGAAGCTCGACTTGTGTACTCTGCTTCCTTTCCTATTTTAAATTTGTTCAGCATCTGCTTTTCACTATTGCTTGATTTCCTTAGAATCCCATTTAAAACTTGCTACTGATTTACATCGTTTTTTTTTCCTTTGTTTTATTTTTTTATTTATTTTTACAGTTGATATGCATGCAGGATTAGGCAACCTTACTTCCATAGTTTTACTTCCAATGCTAGCCTATTCTTTCAACCTTGGAATAATTGGAGCAGTGATAGCTACCATTGCTTCGCAGTATGACACTTATCCTTGGCTTATAAAATATTTTTGTAGTTCTTAAGTTGCTTATATCGTGCTTTAAGTTTTTGGGTAAATTGCATTCAGGTCCCTGAGGTAGAGTGTTACTTGCAAACTAGTCTAATCTTTTTAAATTTTCCAACTTAAGCCTCTCAGTTGCGGTATGCTGTTGCCATTAGGTCCCTAAGCTTGATTTCCACTTTTTTGCCTTGTACTTTTGAACAGAAATCAACCTTACTGGAAGAAATAAAAAACATAATTTTTTAGATGAAAATGCCCCTCATGTGGCCTCTATACCACGGACCTCCCAATGCCCTGTGATCAGGTGCCACGTGCAGTCGGTGTGTTCAGGTCCCTGTGTGCGAATCATGCATGTAGGGCTTTGCCTGCAACTACCTCCCATTGCTCCTCGATGCCGCCAAGAGTGCGAATGAGAGAGAATGCTCTGTATGTGGCTTTCCTACTGCAAGCACTTTCAATGACATTTCTAGTTAGTGTGCTAATGTAGCTACTCTTCCATAACTCTATGAGATTTTTTGATCTGCTAAAAACACATGTTTTATTCCACAAGGAAACTTTTTCTTGGTGAATGTTGCTCTTTTAGTCAAAGAAGTGTCTTTGAAGATTGTTGTATTCGAGATCTTCCTTGTACAAGGTTTGCTTCTCATTTGTGGCCTCCTTCTTCGACGTATATTTTAGATATTGATCAAGGTTTCTCTTCGTAGAGGATTCCGAGCTCTTGTCAAATCTTTGACTAATGTCTTCTTTGATGATTCAACTAATGTCTTTGATGACAAATTTCTTAAAAAGCTTTTTGAAAATTCTTCTCAACTTCCTCCCCTTCGTCATAATGAGGGATCCCCAACAATGGTGATGTTTGTACTAGACTGTGGTTAGTAGAAGTGGCTGAAGAGTGATGATCCAGTGTTGCGACTGAAGCAAATATTTTGACTGGAGGCTTTAGGAGTTTCAATTGTATAGTGTATATGAGGATGTGGAAATAAGTATAAAAAAGTCTTTACATAATTATAATAGCTTGAGTAAACTTGGATCTGGGTGAGGTCAAATAGAAGATTATATTTTGGTATCCCGTGGCTTCAACTTGAACTCTAAAAGTTTTTGTTTTTCTTTAACTGAAATATTTGTTAATTATCTGTTGATCAACCTACTGTTTTACCTTAGCTTAGATAAGGCTACAAGGACTTTGATGGCATTATTACATTGAAAATGTCCTTGACCTACTTTTAGGATCCCACTTCTCTTGCATTTGATATGATATTTGATGCGGGACAAGAATGAATAATGATATTTTTAATTTTATAATCAGCAAAATTAAATAGCTAGTTATTTCAATTAAGCATAAAATATTTTTTTAATTATAATGAATGATAGATAAGATTTTAAATTCAGCAAATTCAAATTATTTTAGAACTAGAATTAAATTAGATCGATGATAAATAAGAATTTATTAATTAGATTAGAGTGATTGTTTTAATTTTAATAAATCATATTTAAGGTTCAGAAATTAGGATAGATATTTTGCAAATAAATTCAACAGTAATTTTACTCTCAACTTTAAGTTTATGGTCACACAATTAGAGCTAAATCGGATTATCGAATAAAGCAAATAATTTTATTGAGAACAATTGATTAGAGATTAGTTGAATTTGATCAATCAATCAGAAAAGATTGCATAAAATAATAACATAAGAAAGATTTTGACATGGTTTTTTTACAAAGGCCCAATCGATCAAGTAAGTTTAAAGGATCGAACTTCCTATGCTTTCATTTTGTAGTTTTTTTTATTTATTGTGCTTAAGTTTTTTTTTTTTTTTACTACTTCAATTGCTTATGTGGTTTTGGAATTTTGATTTGTTCTATGATAAAAAATGCAGTTTGGCTTTCGTATTCAAAGCTTTATTATCTTTTTCCAGCTTTTGTATGTTCTCGTTCTTATGTTCAATTTACTTAATTAAAAGTAGACTAGGAATGGTAGAATAAGCTATTATTTCACCACAGCTGCTTTCTTCACAATAGATATTAAGGTGTATTACTCCCACGTACACATCTTCTTAGTCTTGGAGCCTAAGAATAGAACCTTATTTATCTAAAGTTAATCTTAAAAATAGCTTTACATTAATTTTTTGCAGGTACATTACTACATTTTTACTTATCTATTATCTTAGTAAAAAAGCTGTCATATTACCTCCAAAAATTGAAGACCTGCAGTTTGGCGGTTACGTAAAATCTGGTGAGTTCTCTTTGAGAAGATTGTGTTCAGTATGTTGACATTGATTCTGAATGTCTTTCTTATGTTATTATTTTATGCAATCTTTTCTGTTATTTTTTGGATTGATTGGAATAGAATCCTCATTAGGTTGGTGCCAACTTTCACAAAAAATTTGAAGTTTAGGTAGCCTCTTAAAATTGTGTTTATCAAGTGACTTGTCATTTTATCATTGCAATCAACCTGGTCTTGGTGTTTGTATACTCTTAATTTTTTTGTTAATTATAAAATTGCATTGAGAAAAAACTTGTTCGAACTGTGTAATGTGCAAGAGAAAGTACAGTGCAAATAATTATTTTTATCATAAATCTTGTAATGTGGAAACAGCGGAGAGGCATCTCAGTGTGCCAGTAAATCTAGGAGTGTCATATTCAAGGCTACAACTCTGGAGTTTTTACTTCACCGTACCATTAAATTTATAATTGTGGACTTGTTCTGCATGGAAGGCAGCCTGGCTCTAATTACATGGACTACATGTATGAACTAAGCCATTCGATTAGAGGTGGTGGAAGGAAAAATAGTTGTATGGAATTTAATACCTTCTAATGAATTTCATCTCAGGTGGGTTGCTACTTGGCAGGACATTATCTGTCCTAATAACCATGACCATCGGAACATCAATGGCTGCTCGGCAAGGGCCATTGGCTATGGCTGCTCATCAGATTTGTTTTCAGATATGGTTGGCAGTATCTCTCTTATCTGATGCACTGGCTGTTTCTGCACAGGTTTGTATGCATGTTTGCCATTGTTCAATTTATATGGTGACTTACATAGTTTTTCTTTGAACTGATGTACTAGAGTTTGAATTTGTTCTTTTGGTGTAGATTTTCATTGGCTTAGAATTGTGTTAAAGCCACATATAGACTGATCAATCGGTCTTTGAACCTTTTGTTGTCTGCCTTTTTTTTGAGCAAGCAAGCAAGTTATGCTTACAACTGGTACCACATAAAAGGAAAGTGATAAATAAGAAAAAGGAAAATAAGAGCTCTTCCTTTTGTTATTACTATGTAGCTGGGTTGATTGTTAGCCAAATAGGCAAATATACATTCATTCTTTATTGTTGACTGCTGTAAAATGCGAGATCACACTTTATGTATTTATTTGCTAGTTTATATGTTCAAAGGTGTTAATGTGTGCCGTAAATTCTTTCGAGGGCCATCTATTCCATTCAAGGTGATTTGAGAGTTTCCTAAGTTAAGGGTTGAGATATTAAGATTAGGTGACCTTGAAATTTGGAACAACGATGATTATGCTATGACATCATGCAGGCTTTGAGGATGTTCCTCAAAGAAATGTTGAAATATCAGAAGCTTGATCTCAAATAGGCTATCTCAAAGATAGAGCCTTAGAAGGTTACAATGCTCAAGGATTATTTTTGAGGTTGTTTCCTTGAAAAGAGTATATTTAAGGAGGTTGACCTATTTCGTTAAGTTTTTTAAACAAGGTTTTTTCATTAAGCTATGCAAGGTCAGAGGCAGTATTTTGAAGAGGTTTTACGAACTCCAATGACAACTATATTGTGGGTATTTTTGACATTTACTAACTTTTGTGGAGCTATGGCCTCCTATGAAGGGTTATTTGGGTTTGATATTTTGATTGTTGTCACTGATTGTTATTATTTTAATTCCTCCTTATACCTTTTTGAAGTTAGTGAAGAACATTCTCTTTGCTTTCCTGTGCTTTCCCCCAAAAGCTTTGCTACTTAAATATCTAGTGTGCTTCTTTTTGGTAGTTATTTCGTTCTTCCATTTGTTTGTTTATCATTTTTCATTTTTTGATGTGTTTGCCACAATTAATTGATAAGAGGCTGATCTTGGTTTCTTAAGTTCTCAAAAGGACGATGGCCTTCATGAAGTACAACATCAAGAAGCTTGTCAAGTATACTAGGTTTGCTCTTTAGCAAGAAAAAATGACAACAGGCTAGGGAGAAAAGATCAGAAGACCATGTCACATATCCAATTACATTTATCAAATGCGATTTTGCAAGAATGTTTGAAGTAGTATGCAACAATAGTACTGTGGCTTAAGTTGGTGTTGCTATATATGACAAAATGCTCTACTAAAGCTTTTCTTGAAGTAAAGATTGTACTCTATTTGTGTGATAGAAGGTAAGAACATTAAAGCACATCTTGTAATTTTAAGGGTATGGTGATGGAATAGAAGATGTTAGAGGTGAAGTATGAGGATGAGGATTTAGCCTTATTGTTACAATGTTCGCTTTCACTGCCCTACAAGCACTTCTCGGATTCCATGTTGTTTGGAAGAGAGTCTTATCTTATTTTGAAGATGTATCACAAGTCTTGTTTTGAAAATGATTCTTGATTTAGGCATCAATCCTTTGTCTTTAAAGACGTAGACTAACTGTTTGGTCCCTACATCATTTTGGTTATGTCAAAGACTAAAATGATTCATTCATTATAAAAAAAATAAAAAATTGTCCAATCCCAATTTATCAACAATCCATTTCTATTTAATTTTAAATCAATTTAATTTGCGAGATATGATTTTCTTAATTTATCACATAATTTTTTTAGATATATCGTTTTGTTGTGATGAATTACCATTTAACTTTTGATCTCAAATTAACATATTTCCATTTACACTTTGTCCCTCGTAATATAGAAGATGAGTACGGGATTTTTATGGTGGTTTGGCCTATATTTTGTATTCTTTAATTGCTTTTTTACATAAATGAGAGGGTTCAAGCCATGACAATAAATAGAGTTAGGGGAAATACTAAGGATAATATGAGATAGTCATTAGACATGGCATGACTACGACCCACATGCACTTGCAAAGAGGGTTGCTTTATATGAACTAACTAGTGAAGAGTAGTTCGCGTAGCTGATCCAGTTAGTTTGGGATTGAGCTTAGTTGTTATTGTAATTGAGGTTTTGTGTTTAACTATTCTGCTCTTGCTAATCTGACTGATTTAACTTCAGGCACTCATTGCAAGTTCTTCTGCTAAGTATGATTACAAGAGAGTAAAGGAGATCACATATTGCGTTTTAAAGGTGTGTTTTTTTTTAAATTAATTAGATTAGTTATTTATTTGTTCTCTTTGTCACTCATTTAACTCTCTCTGAGCAAGTTAGATGGTAGAACAAACAAGTTAGTTTATTTATTTATTTGTTTATGTGTCAATATTTCCTGCATTCAGAGTCTGTTATTGGTAGAATTAACAAAATTGTGTTTTCTACCTCAGACAGGACTTATTATTGGTATTGCTCTAGCTGCTGTTATTTTTGTCTCATTTGGCAACCTTGCCAATTTATTCACCAAGGACGTAGAAGTATTAAACATCATTAAAACCGGAGTGCTGGTGAGCATTTTTTTTTTAACTTCACTTTTTGCTGATTATGGGCTCATCTTGAGAAATGAGTTCCCTATTACTCCTTTCAGTTTGTCAGCTCCAGTCAACCCATTAATGCACTAGCTTTTATTTTTGATGGACTTCATTATGGTGTTTCAGACTTTGCATACGCAGCTTACTCCATGGTATGTTGAACGATAATTTTACTAGTCCCAAGTTTTACGCCATACATTACGATACCTATCCTGATACTACTGATATATTCATTGTCCTCTTTGCAGATTATCGTTGGTGTTATATCATCTGCAATTTTACTTCATGCTCCTCATTATTTTGGTCTTGGGGGTGTCTGGTGTGGTTTGGCTCTCTTCATGACCTTGCGCATGGCTGCAGGAATTATGAGGTGAATTGTTATATGTTCCATATAGATATTCCAAATATCCTGTGCTCTTTGAGAAATCGCTCCGACAGTTTGCTTGCATAAGGAAGTGAGTTTGTTTTCTGGGTTTTTTACATGTGTGCCACTACAAACTTACCTATACGTAATTTATAAGTTTTGGTTGTTATGTATGTAATTAGGCAAGTTTATTATGGCATGCATGTAAAAAACCCTTGTTTTTATGATCAGATGTTCTTTTTGGTAAATTGCATGTGGGTCCTGGGCAGTGGGCACCATTGCAACAATGTTTCAAAACATTGAATTCATCTCATTCGAGTGTTGTTTATTCATTCATGTAAGTCCTTGAGGTAGGCTCCTAATCTGCACTTCGGTTCTGAATGGCATAACATGATGATGATTAAGGTAAAGTGAAGTAAGCGCCGTTATCTGGAAAATGCAACAAAATTAGTTGGAGGAAAACATAGCACCAGAACAAATAAGACTGGTATCGAGTCAAGCTTGAGAATGTTGGCCAAGTTTGATTCCTAATCCTGTTTGTAAAACAAAGTCCATTGATGTCTTTTCGATTTTGCGACGGCCTTCTAGTCAAATGTGAATTTTTATGATTCTATAAATTATTGAGTCGCTATATGAGCTGGCGGGAGAGAACACATGGCGTCGATGGCAATGGGTCCTTAAGTTCGATATGACAACAATATCAAATTAAGATAGTTTTTTTATTTTTATATGGCAAATTAGGATAGTTAATTGTAAGAGATGGCTAACAACATTATTGCCACTTTCTTGTGGATCCATTACTGGAAGGGCCTTTGTGCAATGGTGAATCAACCTAGAGGTCTTCTGTTACATGAAAATTTTTTCGAACATTTCATTGTTTATTTTTCATTGTCCGCTGTGAATGTCAGAACTCAGCACTATTATTTTGACAATCTCTATGTTAATCTTATCCCACAGTGCTCTTAATATTCCCTTTTTTATTGTTTTAATGTTTATTATATAAATGTTTGCTTTAAAATAATTGATTACCAGAAATGCCTTTTTTTTTTACAGATTGTGTTGGAGGACAGGGCCATGGTGGTTCTTGCAACATGACAAAATGAGATCTCAGGTTGTACTACATCATTAAAATCCCTCAGATTTATTTTTTCCTTATTAGTTGGAGTCATTCCTTCATTATATAACTGATTCACTTGTTTCATTCTAAGTAGTACAAGTTATATGACTTAATTGTAACCAAAGCAAAATTAGGAAACTTAATTGAAAGTTTATTTTTGATAAGTTACAGTCTCAGACTTGAGCTTTAGCCCATCTTTCACACATCTTCATTCTTTTGTAAATTTAAAGTCATTTTACAGGATATTACCCTCTGGGCACCAGTCCCCCTTCTTTTTCTCTCTCCCTCTTACTATTGGGGGGGGAGGGGGGGGGTTGGGGGAGAAGGGGTGTTTAAGTTGAGCTGAGTTGATGAATTGGCTCATATTTTACAGTGTTGTAAAAATTAAAGCAGACTACCTTGTCCATCGATTCAACTGAGGACTGGCTCAATGTCTAGTCTAGTTCAATATGAAAATTAGATTGCATATTAGAGTGAATCAAACCATAATGAGTTAATTTTTTAATGATATTTTTACTATTTTGTGGTGACGAGGAGTCACTAGAATGAGTTTATTTGTTATTTTAAGTATTTGATACTTTTTTTTAGTTACCATTACCCTTTTGATTTTTTTAAAGTAATGATAGAGTTATCAGTTCGATAACCGATTTGACCAATTCAATAACGAACCGTATTGTAGGCTGATCCGATCTTTACAATATTTTTGCTGTTCTGTCATCTGTGAACAGTAGGATTATACTTTTTTTTTTTTTTAAACTTTCTCTTGTGCTTCCCAGAATTCATACAGTGATGATTCTGGGTTAACGGTTGAAGCCGAATCCATGGAGCTCGACTACGCAGTCAATATTGAGTGACGAATTCATTTTTTTGGGAGAAAATTTTACTATAAACTGCAGGAGGTGGATCTAGAATTCTAGGCGTTGGATGTGCTTTGATATTCGGGTTTTTGAAGGACATTTTAGATTACTGGATCACCAATCTCAATGCAATTCTGAAAATTTAAAATTTGAACTTCAATTTCTTATGCTATCAAAAAAAAGATTTCTATTTCTTATGGCTTTTTTTAATTAGTTTTGAATAATTTAAATTGAATTTTTTTAATGTAGTGTTCTGTATGTTAGCCAAGAGTTGATAATCTTCTCATGTTGTGCTTGTTCTTTATGGTGATAAATGGTATATGGAGCAAAATGTAATAAAAATTAGGGCAAATTACTGATAGGTCCCTACTGTTTATCCTTAATTAGATTTTATTTCATTTTTTTTGAAATTGTTTATTTAGTTTTTTAATATTTTTTAAAACTCTTCACTTAGGTCTTGAAAAGTAAAGTAAAATAGAGTTTTAGTAGGTGCTTACAGTTTTAATTAAGAACTTAGTTAAATGATAGTGTCTTATCATTAATTTATATATAAGAAAATAATTGACAAACTAATAGTTCATTCTTTTTAAAATGCCTGCTCAAAGTTATAGTAGTTATAGAATTGTTGGGTGAAAAATAAGACAATTTTATGTAAATTTAGTTTGAGTTTTGAGTTAAATAGAAGTTCATGTTAAGCAAATTTTTTAGTTGATTGATTGCTGTAGCCTGTATGTCCTACATTTTAGACTAATAGAATGCATTATGAATGTGCCGTGCATCATATATGGTCTTAATAGTCGAATGTTTGTCGCCTTTAAATAAATAAATAATAGTGATGCAATGCTTGCCTTAGTTATAGGGATCAGAGTTATAGTCATTCGATGTTTAGATCAATATTTAACTTGTATCGAGCTCGACTTGAATTTATTGAGCGGAGTTATGAGTTGTAGTTTGATCATGTCGATTTGACTTGATCTTTGAATTGGCTCTATTAAGGCTTGAACTAGTTTGAAGTTGAAATGAGTTAAATTTAAACTCGAATCAAATTGAGATGAGCTGAGTTTGGCCTGCGCTCGGCTCGACCCGTTTCGAAACTCTGGATTGTAATCTTCTCTAATGAGCTATATGATATTTGCTTCTATTTTACTAGTGGCAATTAGACGACGTCTGTTTGAAGATGGACCACATCCATTATATGATATCAATAATTGGTAGGTAATTTTCTAAATAATAATAATAATAATTGGTAGGTAATCGCATATAAAAACAGAATAATTGAATCTGTTTAATTTAATCATAAAACCTCTGTTTTTCGCCAGCCAGCTTAGAGGCCTCAAAATGGGCCAAATCCATTTAGAGTCCTTGATATTTTTATTTGGTTTGCTGGAGGCCCCAAAACACTCTTATCAATTTTTTTTTTTATAAATATTATATAATACGCAAATTTTAATATTAAGAAATAATATTATTGCATATTCTAAATATTATATTTTACATTCATGATTTTTCTAATATTAAAATAATATTAAAAATCAGCCTTGTTTAATTAGAGCTGAAGAAAATTAAACTAATATTTTATTAATATTATTATAAATATTAATAATTTTATTTTTTATTAAATTTGTAAATTCTTGTGCATGACATTTACTTTATTATATAAAATTTTTGAAAGTATGGACGTAATTGGTATTATCTCCTAACTCGGGGACTTGGATGATATTTACTTTATTATGTTCTAATATGCAAATCCCCCCGGCATTAAATCGGCGAGCCAGCGGGAAAGGGAGAATCGCTCTTAGATGGGAGCGGGTTTCTGCGACCGGTTCTTGTCCTTCGTCTTCCTCTGCGCCGTTCTTCACCGGCTTGTCAGCGTTTATGGCTGCAACTCCTCTTCCCGGCAGTCGCTCGCTCGAATTCCGAGCCATCTTTACCATTCCAGGTGAACCCTGCTCTTCTCTTTCTCAAATTCTTCCTCCCCTATTTCAAAGAATTCCTAGCTTTTTCATGGACACGGGGAGAAGGTTAGAATCCTAAGAGATTTAGTGGTTTGTCGATGAATTATTTTTCATTGCTTTTCTTAATCTGGTCCTGTTACAGTTTGGAAAAGGTGAGATTTTTGGGCGTGGATTCTGAATTAGACCGTTTGCTGTTTTACTTTGCAGCAATTCATTATTGAAGGATGTTAAGGCATTGGTTGGTCGTCACGAGGACAAGTTAACTGTAATTTCTATACGCTTTAATTGGAATATGTATATGTGGAGTGTGATGTGAAATTTAGTCGTTAACAGATGGAGACTCTAGGAGCTGCCAATAAGGGCTACTCTGCTGAGGTGCTAGTAGTCACATACAACCATGTCAATGATCAGCAAAAAAATGACTTAAAGTTCCGCATCCTCCTTGTAAGTTTCTTAATCAAAAGCTGCTTATTTTACTATTATGAATTCAATGAGGCTGTTAATTTTGCTCGAAGATCGAAGATCACCCAAAAATTGAATAGAATTTTGGATCAAATCAAGCTTGACTCGATCTAAATGAGCCAACTAACGAAAAAAAAATTTGGCTTAAATTTTTATCAATCCAATCTTGAGCCAACATAGGATCAAATTAAGACAACTCGAAATTAGATTGATTAAAAAAATAAAAAATATATATATATATATTTATACATGTAATTGGATTTAGTATCTTTGTTTTCAGTAATAATTTAATAGAAGGCCTCATTAAAAGTTCCTCCATAACTTTTATTCAAATTATATTTATTGTAGATTAATTTTTTTATTTTTAAACATTAGATCAAGACAAATGGTCATATACATAAAATTTGGCTAAAAGATTGAAAATTAATCAAAAACCGGATCAAATTTTGGCTCGGATCGAACTTGAATCAATAACAAATTAGCCAAACTTAGCTCAGATCAAGATTAGATCGAACTCTTCTCGTTCATTCTTTGGATTGAATTGAGATCGAATAAAAAACTTTCAATTCAATCTTGAGGCAAGATCGGATCGTTAACAACCCTACTCTATAAACAGTTGTCGTTCCGTTTGTAGCTTCTAGTGATCTGAACAATGGCTCTGTTCACATTGGTGAACATTGGGGTTGGGGTTAGGTAATATGGGTTATGCTAACCTCATAAATAATTTACCCAAGTCAGGGAAGGAGATTTACTTACCCCCGAATTGCGTTTTGATTGCTAATCTATTATCCTAAGATTTTTTTTTGCTTGTTTAAAAAATTTTCACCGGGTAACAATATAAAAGCAAGAAAGGTTAGAGATAACCTGGGAAGGGGCTGGGGTAGGAAATAGCATGGTTAGCTGGGTAGGATAGATGAACTAGATTAGTTACCCTGGGTAGGACAGAGAGTTCAAAAATGTGTTTGGGGGGATGGCCTGAGGTCAAACCAAACGGCCTATTTGGCATTTCTAAACAGCAGCCTTTGTTGTTGCCTTTTTTAAGTAACAAAAAGGTTATAAAATGAGCTTTATCAGCCTCCTCTTGGTTATATTACATGATTTGAAAGTTCAAGAACGTTTGAACTTATAGTTCTGTAATAAACAAGCAACTAATAAATTTGACTTGCTAAGAAAGAGATAATGAATGTTGATAGCATTTAAGCTTTTACTGCTCACACTACATAGGTTGCCTTGCGGCAAGATAGTTTTCCAACTCAAGTTGTACTTGTACAGTTGCTAAACCAAGATTACTTTTGAATTTTGATTGAGATGAAGGATATTTTCATGGATGGCTTATTGGTAAAATCTGACGTTTCTCTTTGATGATAGATCAAAAGTCTGAGTGTAATTTATGCCTCGCACTTGTAGGTTATTTTATTTATGATACCTTCTTTGTTATTTCATCCCTTGTATGACTGTATGCTTTATGTTTTTAATAATTTAGTGCAAGAAAAGATTCACATAACTTGTGTATGTGTCCTTAGATTAAATATCCAGTGCCTGAATTCCTATCTACTTTGACGAAAAATTATTGTTTTTCAGAGCTTTGGACAGCATGGGAGAGAGATAATCACCACTGAAGTGGCGCTTCATCTTCTTTTGATCTTGAGTGGAGAGCTTAGGGTAGTTGGCATTGACCCAACCTCTCTACGTACAATTCTAGATAATCTTGTTGTAAAGGTAGGTCCAGCCCCTTTTAGTTTTATTGAACTCTGTATTTTGCATTCTGTGATATGTACTTGCTACCCTAATGCGCTTTTTTAAGGCCTATGGCTGCCAATTAGAGTATTTCTATATATAGGTAATCACTACACAGTGTTGTGCTTCTCGTGCATTTGACTGATGTTTTATTTTCTCCTTGTTGCCTTAGATGAATATGTTATTAGCAGAAGCATTCCTTGGACCAAGCATATGATGCTTATACAAGATATTAAGAAGCAAATGAATTGATTATTTTTATAGTGTTTCTTCTGACTTTTAAAGTATATTTAATATCCCAAACTATGGTTTTTTAACCATTCGTGTTTACAATCTATTAAATAAGAGAATGGTCTGCATATTATTGCATATTTGATAAATAATTTATAATTTATCAACTCCTATTTTGCTGATAAAATTTCCAGTCTTGACTAGTAATTGCTTTAGAGTTTAGATAATTATAGCAATAGGAGTTTTATTGTTTAACAATCACATCATGATTATTCCATTTAGTTCACCAAGTCATCCCCGTTAGGGACTTTAAACATGTTGGGCCTTTCACCATGTCCTTTCGTTACTGATGCAAATAATACAACACAGCTTTTACATTCTAATATGTTTGAATACTATCAAACATTATATAAATGCCTTGTCTATTTGGATGAGTCGAGTTGAGTTTATTCTATAGCAATTGAAAATGTTAGTTGTCAATGCTCAGTGAAAAAATAAAAAGGTATTATTAGGATGTTATTAATGATATTCTTTTATAAGTAAGTGCTTTTATTAAAAAGATGAGCTCTTGTTTTGAGATATTTGGCTTTGGCACTTCTGCTATTCATATTTACAGACTAAAGCTAAATAAGGATTTGTTAGTTGATAGAGTGCATTAGAAATAAAAGATTCATGTAGTCAATCTCACCTAATGGATAAAGACTTGGTTGTTATTGTTGTTGCTTTCGTCCTTCATATTAGTAATTATTATGCCTGTATATCCTATCCCCTATACTCCCTCTTTCTCTTTGACAAAAACACGCATGCGCCCAAAAAACATTTTAGTTTATTTACATGTCTGCGCTATCAACTTTGGTTGAGATAGTCGTCATTACCACTTTAATCATAAATGTATTATTCTCGCCAACTCATTTTACTTTTGTACATCTGTTGCTTGTTGTGATGTCATGATGTGTGAAGTCGTATAAGCCCAACTGAGCTAAAGTAGATTTTCCACCCTTTTGTTATGTATATTGAAGCGGTTGTTGTTGACTTGTGAAGCATGTTCAATTATTCCAAGTTCTCATTTATTTTCTTTTAATTGTACAATTTACCTGTATATCGATATAGAAATGAGTGCTTCCGAATAAGCTAGTATTTGGATTAATATGCATGCCACTTTGATAGGTGGTGCCAATGGAAAATGCGAACGGGCGGATTCTTGTTGAAAGGGGAGATCTTTGTGAGAGAAGGAACGGTGAGAATGACTTTGCTTGTAGCCAAGGAATCTGGGAAATGTACCATATCTCATATTATGTTTTTGTTCTTGAAAGGACGAGGAGTCGACCTCAATAGAAACTGGAGCATTGATTGGGGCAAAAAGGAGAAGGTTTGTATTCCTTGTATCTAATGAATGAAAACATTTATTCTACATAAATATGACCTTAGAACAAGGAAATATATTTCGTATGTGTTTTTGTATGCATCTACAAGGGAGTGTTCTTTTTCTGGTTATCATGCATTATTCTTTAAGTGCATTTATCTTCAGAATATCTTAAATAGGATAATGAGATAAAAATGCATCAATTAGTAGATACATGGTACTTGCTTTTGTTGTATATTGTACGGTAATATTAGTAGAGTATATAATTTTCATTAATATTTAGTGTCCATCTCAAATGAATGAACTAGCACCTACTGTTTATATAATTTCTCTTTTGGTGTTTAGTTTTGGATAATAGCATCGAAGGAATAGTAAATACGTTGTTCTTGGCTCTTTTGCAGGATTATGATCCATACGAAGAAAATCCAGGAACTGCACCATTTAGTGAGCCTGAAGCTCAAATAATGAGGTTGCTCTCTAAATCATTCAATCCTCATATTTGGGTAAATGTACACTCTGGGATGGAGGTACTTATCTCATGCCCTTCTATTAAATTCCTACATAGTACATCAAAATTTATCGGTACTATAATGTTGAGATATAGTTGATGCAGTCTACTTTTAGAATTTAAGAGGACATAGAAACAATTGAGAAATGGAAGCAGATTTTGATAGAAATTTGTTATTATATTTTCTCATGAACTGGTTATATGTTTGTGGCATTTACTTGTTTGGATGTTCGTAGAGTCAAATATTAAGGTATAATTCTTATCCTCTTCTAAGCTTCCCACAAAGTTTATCCATATGATTAGTATTTTAAAACCCCACCATGAATGGAGCTTTTGGTAGTTTTTTCTCTGATTAGTTGATAAATAATAATATATGAACTACTTTGAATAATTGGTTAGTGTTCTACGAAATTCAAGTAGCATGAACAATGTGTTAGATACTAATGAAAAGCATGAGAAGAAAAGAAATGGCATGTTGTTCTTTGGTCCACAAAACTCAAAATCATTGCCTCTAGGTTTTCAGTGGTTTTGTTTTATAATATGGTCTTGTTTCGACATTAAAGTTTATCCTTTTGGATGGAAAACAAACATGTCAATGATTATTTTTCTTTATGCAATAATTTTTTAGACCAAAATTCCCTTGATTGATGGTATAAACTCTCTCTAATGCCTTACTCCTGTTCGTCACTAAAGCTGCATCCATACTCTCTAGGAACTAATAAAATCAACCATACTAAAAGTGTGAAGAAATTTATAGTTGTTATTATCCTAATTGTATGATACAGAGAACCCCTAAAAATGGACTAGTATACCTAATTAATAAGAATAAGGACAATTTCTGAGTGCTTCGGTAGTCAAGTTAACAAGAAGCCACCCTATTTGATTTAGCTTTTGCGGAACATAAAGTTTTCCCAAAGGGCAAAAAGATGAACAGGCAAGAGATGATCACAAGACTTGCCTTATTTCTATGAAGGAGATAAGGTTGTGGTTTTGAGGAGAAAGAAATAAACTCAAGACAAATTGGTAAAAGACTTGCTTATTAGTGATGTAGTGGACTGAATGTAATGTTTTGAACTTCTGGTAACCACAGAATAACACCTCTACCTTAAGGACCCGGATGCAATTACCAAAAAAAAATCAAAAGGTAAAGCTAAGGGATGAAAGAAGCTTGATATACTAGAAATGTTGGGGACTTCTTGTAATCTCAGCTTAACTGTCTTATAGCTGACGCAACTGAATCTTAGAATAGTTTCAACCAAGTTATTACCGATATTCATTCCGATGAATCCTGAAAATTGTTAAGTATTATTTGCGTACCATTTAAAGAATTGGATCAAGTTGAGATGTGTGTAGTCTTGCCCTCCACGGTATAGAAGTTTGGAGAAGTTTTTGAAGTGCTTTTATTTGCCATTTTTTAAAAAATTTGCAATGTTGCATTTACATGTACTTCCAGAATAGTCAAATTTAGCATAAGCTGTATTTCAGGATGCAATTTATGCATGTTTATCACCAGATGGGCCATATTTATTAGTTGCATCTCTAAAATTCAACTTATGCTATATTTGAATTTGAAATTCTATGGACTATATTTATTTTTAATTGCAATATGATTTTTTTTGAAAATTTACTCAAGAAGTTGTTTCCTACATTCAAAGTTGCTTCTTTATTAGCACCATGAGTCAAATCAACTACTGTCTCAATGCCTACACTCATTTTTTTTTTTTTGCCTACACTCATTTTTTATCCTAGTGTGACTTCGCATTTTTTTGACTATGATCTTGAACTAGACCTATGGCAGAATATTATGGTGGTTGTTTTCCGGACTTCTAGACAAATAATGACATGATTTAACCGATGAATTCCTTCTGTAAAAGTATTCTCTTGCTTACATTCTCCTTAATCAGGCTCTCTTCATGCCTTATGATCATAAAAATACCACACCAGATGGATTTACATCGCAGCTAATGAAATTAATGCTGGAGGAACTGAACCATCAACACTTTCAAGGCAGATGCTTAGTTGGATCAGGCGGTGGTTCTGTTGGGTAATGCAACATGTTACCATGATTATGTAATTACTAGTCATGCAAAATATATGCACTATGTCTTTCTCAAACCTTAAATCTCCAGGTACCTTGCTCATGGAACAACCACAGACTACATGAATGATGTGGCCAATGTGCCAATGTCTTTCACTTTTGAGGTTAGATGTGCTATTCAATCTTATTTAAAGGAAGCGTCTCACATGTCTAATAATTGATGCGTCTTTTCATCTTTTAAAACAGATATATGGTGATACAACGGCTTCATCAAAAGACTGTTTTAAAATGTTCAATCCAGTTGATGCAGGCACTTTCAAGGTATGTACCCTTGTTGTTCCTAGGACTGTGGTTAGCAGTTATGATTTATGTACTGGATTGAACACAAATTTAGATACTTGATCAGTTTTGTTCCATGAGACAATCTAGCTGATGCATGTTACATACGCACCAATGAACTAAACGCCTTCTGAGACATTTGTTGAAATGCAGAATCTTAATTTATTTTCAATGTTTATGGTTCTTATTGGCTAGGCAGTAATCACATTGACTGAAATCCAAAAAATTCAGATGGTTTTGGTGATCCGCAATCTTCTCTTCATTGGATTGTGCTTCAGGGATAATTTTAGGTTATTGGGATTCTCTCCCTAGTAAAGGCACGAAGGCTGGCTGACTCTCTTGTCAATGAATTAACAAGGAGAGGTTCTCTATCTTTCTCCATGTTCTTTTGTTAGCCCAAGGAAACAGAAGGAGAAGAGAAAGTGGAACAAAGTGAACATGAAGAAGGCACTTCTTTATTTATAAACTCAACCCATTTCTGTATTAAAGGCAAATTCTTTTAAGAATACCTATGTAATTGGTAGACTATCCATGCTTCATCCCATTACACCTTGTACAAAGAGCTACTAGAGGTGGTTTCTCATGCTCCTTTCCATCGTTTTTGGCCATTCCTTGGGTGCTAGGTGCTTGTAGTAGGTGCTTATTTTGTTTGGTCTATTCTCGAAGCGGCCCTATTAGCTTTGGGTTTCTCGAATTATCAAGTACTTAAGCCTCTCAAAATATGATTTTTGTCGATCCCTCAAAAGGTATGCCACTTTCGTGGTTCTTGACTAGCTTATCTCCTTGAGTTCACACGAGTTCTGGCAGTAGCTATTTTAGAGGTTTACTTTCAATTATAGCCAAGCCTTTCTCTTAAGGATGAGTATCCTCGAGGCCATCCTCTTGAAAGTCTCTTTTTTTGATAGGAAGTGGATGGGAGGTACTGGGACACTTACGTTAAGTATCTTGGCTAAGTACCTTAATTACGCATCCACTTGTTGAAGTGGCAAGACTCTTTTCAAGCCCATCAAGTGAGAAAACTTAGAGGTTGCCCTTTATCTTAAGAACCATTTGGCGGCTGATGGACGTTGGCCTTCTTCTTGATGCTAAAACTATAGATGACTACAATGAGCTATTATCTTTTTGTGCTTGAGGATGATGTCTTCCTCATTCTCTTTCTCTTGCTCCATCTCTAGTTCTAGTGGCGGCAGCATTTCTTCTATCTGTTCATCGAGAATTGAGGATGCAAAAGGCTTCAAGTGCTTGACTTTGATGACAATTTATTTCCTTATAAGCTAGGAACTCAATTTTATAGGCATGTGCTCCAGTCAGTTGTATGATGTGGAATGGTCCATATTGGATAATATTCATCTTCTATCCTTCACTTCTGTGTCTCTCCTTGCTTAATTGGAGCTACACTAAGCTGCTTGCATCGAATATTTTCTCCACATGGTACCTATCATGGTATTACTTGTTGCGTTCCTCAGATGTCTTCAATTTTCATTGACTTGGGCATGCATTTTGAGAATTCCCCGAGGAAGTATTGGGATTGCTACTCGTTGGATCTTCTTAACCTCAATCAAGATAATGCAAACCTCATTTGAAGTGGATTGGTGGTAGGTAGCCTAAACACACATCAAAGGAAGACCTGTCGGTTGTTCAAGGTTGTCCTTTTGATGGCAAATTGTATGTAGGGCAAGCTCTCACCCCCATGTTTTCGAGTGTTTTACATGTTCTAGAAAACTGTGTATTATAGTCATATTAACGATCTCATCTCCTTATCTTTTTAGGGATTCTTTAGTCATATTCATATTTGCCCACAATGACTACCTAAAGTTACTCAGGATGCGAGCATATGTTAGAGATGATGGGTACAATCCTGAAGAGTATGTCTATAACCACAAAAATGTTGTAAATTGTGGACTCAGCAAATAGTCCGTAGACATTCAAGGAAGTACATCTTGAGATGCTTTTAAACAGTCTCAAGGGTACATCTTCAACTGTCATCAAGGTGCTCTTCAACAGTCGGCATACTCGAAGTTGTCTCCTTACAAATTCCCCTTTTTGAGGAAGCTCCATACATGTCTCATGTTCCTTGGATATACCATTCTCTTGTGTCCTAGATTTTCTCACAATCAATCTGTATCTTTCCTTTGCCCACTTTTAATCTCATTGACAATATGGAATCTATACTAAAGACGTACTTTTGTTGTTCAACTAGAGGTGATACTTCTTTAGGAGCTTGAACACCTTCTGGAGGTGCTCAAGGTGTGCCTTCTTGTTTTGGTGGTGGGGAGGTGTAATTAGGATGTCATATTAAAGTTTTTCTTTATCGACAACTTCATCTCCAGTGTGCAGTTATGGATTATGGCAGTGTTCTTTTGTAAGTGTGTTGACATCATCCAGAGGCTTACCAATTATGCCAACATAATTTCATCATATAGTCTTAAATAGAGTAGCCTTGATACTAGCACACTCTGTATCATCACCTTAATGGATCCTCTATGTAGTGGGGTAGAATTTTGCTCATAGGAGCCTTTTGAACTTCTCTCATGTCTTATCTTGACCATAATTCCTAAAGCACACATTTCACCATGTCACATTATGATGCACTATCTTCAATCTCAGGAAGAGGCTGATGTGTATCATAGCCATATATGGAGAAGTATGTCTCTAACTGCAATCAAGGTGTCTTCCTTTTTTGCATCGATCAACTCTTCAAAGGATGTAGGTTGACTTTGGCTTCAGCACGAAGTGTTATCTTCTCCGTTTCCTTGAGGCGAAGGAAGGAGCTTGTAGTGCTCAAAACTCTTCTTGAGTTTCTGTGGAGTTGGAAAGTCCAACAAGCAAATGTACCCCAGCCCTCTTGGCCTCCTAGTTTGTTGCCCCTGTTGCTATCGCCTTTTAGAGATGCTTAAAAATCTCCATCATTACTTCCATCTGTCACGTGAGCAGGACTTGCAGCCAAAACTCCTATTTTTTTATTCATGAAAAAAAAAGCGTAGTAGATGTGTTTTCTTCCTTAGCCATCTCAATATTCATATGTTGTCTCGTGAACTTTTGAAGTCTTATTCTATTTTCTTATAGGTATGCTTTCCAAAAAAGTTTTTTTCCCGAAAAATTATTTGTTGGTATATTTCTTCTGTACCATAGGGCAAAAATCAATGCTGTGATACCAATGTGATCCATAATCTCCTCTTCAGAAGACTATGGGTTCGAGAGGTTTTTGGTCATTGTATTCTCTTTCAGTCTAAGGCACGGATGATGGATAACTCTATTGTCACCAAAATCAGTAAGGAAGAAGTTCTCTCTTTTGCTTTCTATTGTTTCATTGGCTGAAAGAAGAAGAGGAAGTGGCATGATGTGATGGAGGGGAACTTTTGTATTCCAAACTTTGCAAAATTTATAGGCCTAGCCACTTTTGACATTAGAGGTAAATTCTTTCAAGCATACATGTGTAATTCCTAGACTACCTGCTTTATCCCACGCCCATATTATCCCACTCCACCCTTCAAAATGCACAATAATTGTTAGCATCGACTCATGCATTGGCCTCTATTTTCAGAATTGGTCTTCAACTCTCCTTTTTGTTGCTTTCTACTAGTGTTTCAGTGCTAGGCGTTCTTAGTAGGTGCAGGGTCAGGTTTGCTATTGAGGTCTTCATGGCTTTGGGTCAAGATGTTTCAACCCCACTTGGGTTCTTGCACTTTCAAGTATTCGTGTCAGTTAGCACATGATTTTTCTTGATCCCTAGAGAGGTTGTCTCTCTCGAGGTGGTCGACTAACTTGATCATTTGGAAAGTTCCATTCTCTTGAGCAGGGTTTGATAATAGCTTCTTGAGTGGTTTTACTTTGACCAAGTTACAGTTATGTTTTCTCTCGAGAATATGATATCCCCAAGGCCATTTTTTAGAGTGATTTTTTCAATGGGCCATGGTTGAGCGGTGCTAGGACAATTAAACACACAATACCACATATTATTTAATCATAGTGGCTTCTTCTTTGGAATAAGTGTGATTCGATCCCAATCTTGACCTCCTTTAGATTATGGAAGCCACTGTTAAGTGCAAGAAGCATTTGAATGATAAATCATAGGATTCAGCTTCATGTGTCTTCAGCATCTTGAAGTCGTTTCGCATGGTTCAGTCTTCATCCGTTGTGGGATGGATCTCACTTTGTGCATCTTTAATGGCTTGCATCCGTCTTAATCTGCAAATCAAATGGTTTCAGGTTTGGTTTAACCTTGTGACCCATTTTTTTGTAGGGAGATGATGCACCATTATGGTTTGCAATCATATAAGAATATACACAGTGGAACCAACAGAAATCGGATTAACCAAAACATAAAAGCTACAATCTTGACACCCCTGGTTTAATAGTGATATGATATGTGCCATTACTATTAGAATCCAATATGTTCAACTCTATTTGAGATAACTTCAGTTATGTCTTATTGGTGCTAATTGGGGGCATATGCAGAGAGTTCTGAGTGAGTGGAGCAGTGCTTTCCTGACACTCTTCAAGGCCGGACCGGAGCATTTGAAGAGCAAAAATGTGACGACTGGTAGATGGATCTCCTTCGGTGATGATGCGGCGCTGGAGGATATGTTGGCAGGAAATCATGGAGGAGAGAAAAGGAACAAGGAGAAGATCGATGGTCTTGATTTTGGAATGAGGGAGATGAGAACCTACTTCAGGCTTTTCATGGTGTCTTCTGTCCTCTTATTGTTCATGTTCTGTTCCAGGATATCTAAGAGCAAATGTAGACAGGATGGATACCACAGCTAGTAAATTTATGTCTCAGGAGGAATTTGTTGAGGCACTACAGCTTTGTAACTTCTTAGTACAATTCTTTTGCAATGTAATTATTCTTTTTTTTTCTTGTTTTCTGCAGAGAAATAGTGGTTTGCCGATTGACATTTTTTTCACTATTTGAGAGGTCTCTCAACTATCCATTTTATAGTATCGTGTCATTCTCTGCTATTACTTGTTCGGAGATCAATATTGCCTTTTGTGTTGCACTGAGGTCTTAAATATGTGGGGAGATCATGTTCAATGTGCGTCTCGTCCTGATTAATCTTTTAACATAATGTACGTAATGCACTAGTTGATATTCTTGGATGTTGTGGAGTGTGATGCCGTTGTGAGGTTTCATTGACTTTTTTGATATCTGAGCTCAATCTACACATCCTGCTAATATTTTGATATATGATTGATCTAAGAGCATTGACCTTTGTCTTAATTTTACTGGTGTTTTATCAATGACATTTGCTGCTGCTATTATTTCGGATAGTTCTCTTTATGAGGAGGTTGCTCGTGTTACTACTCTCAAAATTGAAAAACACTGTCGCTTATCAAGCTCGTGGTGTTGATTTTTTGCCATTCGCATTTGACACTTTTGGTTATTTGGCTCCTGAAGTTTCATTCCTGACATGTGTGCAACGTCGTTAAACTGGAAGTCAGCTTGTGGGTGATCTAGTAGCATTTTTGTTTATTTTTTATCGTGTTGGCTTAGCTATTCAAAAAAGACATTGCGACTTAGTTTTTAACTTATATGCAAAACGAAGATGTTTTTTCAATTTATATTTATATTTGTATTAAAAAAAGGTTAAAATGAACATCGCAAATGTAATAATTTTATAAAGTTATTTTTATAGTATAGTGCAAGGCCTTTTAGAGCTAAACCAGAGATCGAACCAGTCAGTCTAACCATTTCAATTAATTAAACTGTCAATTTAATCGAATGATCTTATAAGCATATCACAGATATTTTTAATTCTATAAATATTATGAATAATTTTAAAAAATTAAAATTAATTTAAAAATAGAACAATAAATAGAAAAAAATAATACTTCAACTATTGCTTAGAACCTATCTTAGTTATTAATTTACATAAATGATCAAACTGATTAAGGTGAGAGAATAAAAGAAGTAAATAAGCACTCGTGAACTTTAACCAGCTCGATTGGTCCATCTAGTTCAACGGTTGGTTATTTCTGTTTTATGAGCAAATTTAACTGATAGAGCGGCTAATTTACAGTTAAACCAAAACCGGTTTGATTGGCAGGTCCGGCTCTAAGAACCTTGGTATAGAGGTGTGGCAGATTATTCTAGCATGCCAATTTTAGAACTATTTTTTATTCTACCCCAATCTCAGTATTGTTTGATTTTTCTTCTTCTGTCTCCTACCCAAAAGCAGCGGAAATTCTTCTAACCAGAGTTTTGATCAGGGCTAAGAAGAGGCGATCACGATGAAATTTTATTAGGTTCAGTTGAAATTGGTGCTGCGCCATGTTAGCAGTACTGATCCCTGTCTGGTGTTGACTTGGCGGCCCCTATTAACTAGCCATAGTTCGAGTTTTGCTTGAATTTTGAACTAATTTAAAATTAGATTGAAAGTTATGATTCAATTAAACTAAGAGCTGATTTTCAATTTTCTGGTTTGGATTGGGACAAAATTAACACTCCTGGTCATTAGTAAAAAGAGAAATTTTGAAGGAAAAACTTCTTATAAGTTTTTGAAATATTAAAAATTTTCTATATTATTAGTTCATGAAATTCACAAAATTTAGCTATTATTTGCAAACGGTCCATCTGTCCAATAATATGTTGTGCAGCCTGTCTAATTTGACGAAAAAGTGTTTAATCGATGCTGCATGGAAAGGTTGTATGCCTTCATAAAAACTATCTAGAACTGTGGAAGCTACGAACGACAAATCTAATTTTGTCGATTTATGAAAGAATTATAAGCAATCTACTCGTATATATTAATTTAAAAACTTGTGCCTCTCCATCCGACAATATATAGATAATGCATGGTGATCGAATAACTTGATCATGATCACCCATATTTAATCAACTAAATGTCAGCCTATTCGATAATGTCTAATATTATATATTGCACACAAATAATTACTAATTTTCATTTTTAGAGACTAGCTAGATCAGCATAATCAGTAGGACCATAAGGAAGAAGCCAATCAGCTATGAACCCCTTCTTCCTCTTTGGATCAAAACCCATATCTCTGCAGAGCTGATCATTGTACCAAATATGGAGGCCTCCAAGGCATGATCTTCTGTAATACTGCTTGGTATATCTCTTCATGTACTTGTCCCACTCCTTCACCTCCTCCTCCATAGAGCTTATCGCCGGCAGCCGGAAGCTGCCGGCAAGAAAGTGTGCGACCCACATCGCCCTCATCTCTGACGTGTGGATGTTGGACAAGCTCTCAGAGTATCCGATGATCGCCATCTGCGGAATCCGTGGATTTATGCATTCCCTACAACATGCATTAGCTCTGATTATATGAAATGCATGCATGTGTTCACTATGCATTTGATGTACGTAACAAACAATCAGATGAAAATTTGGAAGCATTTCAAGTAATTAATTCTCGAGTCAAATTCAAGTTGATAGTTATGTATGGCGTATTGTTACGTACATGATGTACACAGTACAAAAGGAATGATTGTATATCTGACATGCACTTGATAGACGTTAAAAGAAAATGTAAATAGTATTATATATTCAAACTTCATGTATACATAATATATATTTGTATGTTGGCATACATACACCGTATACATATATATTTTGTGTATTTGTACATACATAAATGCAAAGATATATTATATATGTTAAGTATATATGTATATATTCTTATATATATGCATTCCATATTTATGTACAATGCAATCTCGTTGGCATTTTTGGGAGGTTGCACGTAGAAGTATGCACAAACTCGCATGCATTCCTAGATATAAGTATGCAGTTAATCAATACTTTCACACAGCAGCAAAAGTAGCATGCAATAGCGAAGCCAAGACTTTATATCAAAGGCCAATTAAACTACTTTACGTTAGAAATGACTAGGAGTCTTAAAGTTTTAAACTCAAGATATTAATTATTAATTTTTTTAAAATTTTTGACGCTACAAACTCTTCTAAAAGTTTAAGCCAGTGCAAAAAGCACAACCTTACGATTTGCTTATTATATTATACACTCAGTGCCTATCAGTCGAATTCAATTTTTTTTCGATAGTGGCATACTATATATGTTAAGCAGAGCGATAATACTAAATCAGTAACAACTACACTTAGACCATTCAATCACTGTTTAATTTTCCCAACAATTGTGTTTGACTTAATTATTTATTAATGTATGCATGCTATCAATATATATATATACCTGTAGAGAGGAACAATAGTGTCTTCAGAGCCGGCCACAATCTTCTGAAACGAAGGAGAAGAGAAGATGCCTCTGAGCTTCTCATCGCCTCTGAATCCTGTGGCGAAGATCACCAGATCAGCTTTCACCGGCTGGCCGTCGACCGCCAACCCCTCGTGGGAGAACGCGAAGGAGCCGCCGCATCGCCTGAGGACGATGCTTCCTTGCTCCACTCTCTCGTAGAATTTCTCCGGCAGCAGAGTGACGAGGCAGGAGGACATGGCCTGAACGAAGCTGTGCTCCGGCACCATGCCGTGCTTCTTCATGGGTACTGCGTATTTCATGTAGCTTTCAATGAAGAGGGAGACCACCCATATCTGAAATTAATTAATTAGTATGAAAAATTAAATTTTTAATATAATTCTGCATTATTCTAATATCAATCACCAAGTTAATTAAATCCATAATGTTAACAATTAATTTGTTTTTTTTATGAAATAATTAGTTTGTTGGTGAAACCTAAAATATGTAGTTGATTTTTGTACAATATATAGTAGGGGTAAATTATTTAATTTCTCTCATTTTTTTAAAAATTTTTCACTTAGGTGCCTAATAGTTTTTGAATCCTTCACTTAGGTCCCTAAAAGTAAAGGAAAATAGTTTTAATCAAATGACCTAAATGAATAGTTTCAAATAATGCGAATTAAAGTGTAATTTTGAGTAAATTATAAGGAGATATTTGTAATTTGCTCAAATATTAATATTTTGGGTCAATTTGGTAAGAGAAAAAAATTGACTTTTTTCAAAACATATTAGTAAATAAAATTATGGTTAAAAATTATGTATATAATATCTGTTTATTATCATCACATCATTTGCCTAAATTTAACTCTTGTTTTAACTATTGTTAAAATTAATTTTTAAGTTCTAGCTGTTGATTTAAAAGAGATAAAAATTTGAACATTCAAAGTAATGATATCCCATTAATAATTTGAATTGATTGTGATCGGAGATCGGGAGCCTCTCTCTCCCCTCTCGATCTCCGCGCCCGCCGGCGTGCGCGGCCTCGCGTGTGCACGGAGATCATTATAAATTCAAGCGTTTCAGATCAATATATAGGTAGAGACTAATTGGCACTTACAAGGGGAGAAAGCAAGGTGGCCAAGAGAGAGAGGAAGAAGCCTTGGCCGGGCTTGTGGAGGACGAGCCCTACGAAGCGATTGAGGAGGAAGAATTGGATGGAAATGCCCCATGCATAGTAGTCGGGTATTACCCATCTCTTTGATCTGTATATTAATGTGCATGGATTCTCAACGCCTGCAAAAAAACATTTTGAATAAATTCTAAAACTGTTCAAATATTTCAGAGGTCATGTATAATTTAAACATCCGTATTATTTAAATATCAATATCGATCTGCATGCACCGTCTTTAAATTATTTTTTGTACGTTCAGTTTAACATGCATTGTTATATTAAAAAGTAATGATAAAGAATCAGTACGTACTCCAATCTCATCCTCTCTTTATTACTATTAAGATCAATGTTGTCGTTAAATTAAATTCTCGAACTGATCATACTTTGTTGTGGTGCCAGTAGACTTCATTGTAACAGCTGTTCTAGAAGGTTTTGTCATCTTTTAGATCATTTCAATATGAAAAACGGTATCACTTATTAGAGAGATTTATCTAATATACAATTGATGAATGTCTATATATTAATTTAAAAAATATTAAAGCTAACGAGTAATAGCTGTCAATTGTGTTGAATATTCATGTGTGACAATTTATCATATATATATCATGTACAACAAATCTCCCATTTGTTGGCCCTTACGCCTTCCCAAGAGGGGGGTGAATTGGGAATTAAAAAAAAATTCCGAATAAATTGCACTCAAGAACTCAACAGCAAGTAAAAGGCGTACACAGTCAAATATTCAAAATAGATGAGAAGCAAGTTAAAGTTACAGCAAAAATAAATTAAACAGAGTGCAAAAAGACAGATTGGTCGATTTTGCCAAATAGATCGGATGAACAGGAACAGTGCAGAAAGCAGAGAAGAAAAACCGATTGATTTGAGCAAATAGACCAAAACAGCTATGTCACCACAAAAAGAACTCAGAACAGAAAACGTGAGAGATAAGATTTAGATATAGTATAAAACGACTTTATTAAAGTAATTTGAGCTTATTTTAAGTTAAAATCAGATTTAATAATTTTATGTATTGGTCAATTTTTACCGTAAAAGAGAGGAGAGAAAAATATACAAGCGATTTATAGTGGTTCGGCTTCCCGCCTAGTCCACTCCCCACGCTCCTCAAGTGGGATTTCAATCCACTAACAAACCGGCTTTTTAACGGGAACCAAAGCCGAAACAAACCCGATTACAATCTCACCGGCTTTTTCTAGGAACCAAAGCCGACCAAACCTTACAAACGCACCAGCTTTTTCTAGGAACCAAAGCCGACCAAACCTTACAATGAATTTTTACACGAAAAAAATTCTAACCCTCCTACTTTCCCACTTAATGGGAAAAATAAAACACCTCCACAAAAGGAGAGAACAAGAGAATGAAGTGATGCTAGTCTAGCTAGCTAATATTACAACTTGAGAGCAAAAATAAAATTACACAAGGAGCTCTATACGCGTAGAGGTTTGCCAAGAGAGAAAACTCGTGAAAACCAAAAACGAGTTACCAACAACTCGTTTAAAAGAAACCGAAAGAAGCTAGATCTTGAAGAGAGAAAATGTTTTTCAAGATTGGAATGCTTAAGTAAGAGTATCTTCAAGTAAGAGCAAGAAAACTTCAAGAAGGACTCGAATAATCTTTTTCAAAACACAAGCTTGTCGATTTCAGAAAATCCAAGTGCAGGAAACAGAAACAGTAAACCTGAAATTATTTGCCAGCTGAAAGAAAATTGCAGCTTCAGATTTTTTGCTTGATTGCTAGCCAAAAGCTTCTCCAAATGATCACTTCTTCAAGAGTGTATGCAGATTTTTGCTAGGAAAGAAGTTAGGGAACACTTAGAGCTTGAGAGAAAAGCTTAGAACACTTGAAAAAATTTTTGCAAGTGAATGTTGTGTGTTCTGCCGTTGGGACAGCAGGAGAAAAAAATGGTTCAGCTGAAGGAAGAATGCCCTTAATTCAAACTAATCAATAAATGATTGTCATGTGTCCATGTCCTACCCAAAGACCAATAAGAGGAAAGCAAGAGGAGGGCATTTTGGACTTTTTCGGGTACAAAAAATAGAGATAAAGTTTCAGATTTTCTGGAAACATGTTCCAGAAAATATGGCAGCAAAAACAACAATGTTGGAGAGAGAAAAGATTATAAAAATACTAAAGTATGCTTGCTTAGCATGAGGACAAATAAAAGGATGTCATGTATGATTATTATGTCCTTAAAACATGCTAAAAAGGATCACTATATCTCAGCATAAGTACAAAAATTCTGAGTAAAAAGATATGGGTTTGGAAAACATCAACTCAATGTTTCTACTTTTGGAAAAAGACAAAATAGGAGAAAAATTAAGGGCTTTGTGGACTTTTCATAAAGAGAGAAAAATGACACATCACAAAGCTCTAAGAATATCAAATAATGTCTTTTAGCACAGCCAAAAATGATGTAATAATGGTCAAAAGAAAATTCTGGGTGGACTGGAAGGGTCTGTCAAGGCCCAGCAGAATCAACCGGTCGATTTGGTGAAATTGACCGGTTGTACAGTTTTGGCTTAAAAGGTGAGAAGTTTAAAAGATTTTTAGACTACTAAAAAGATGAAATAAGTTAACATTCTAGGCCTACTAATGCAAGTGAAAAGAAGGAGAAGACAAGTAAATATGTAGGAAAAACGAGTAAAATCTTTTGGCAAATTAACGCGTTTACATTAAGTCCTATGAAGTATAAGGAAAAACAATTGGTGAGTTTCGCTTCACTTGGACTTGAGAATATCCATCTTCTAACAGACGATTAGCCTGTAAAAATGTACTTAGAAGAGAATTAATACTAAACCTAAAGTAATTGTGATCATCAAAATCAATGGGGTTCAATACCATTAGCATGGGAATTCATCCGCATTAAATATTTTCTCATTCAATGAGCTATTCAAGTACTACATATATCTCAAGAATCCACTCAACCACAGTTG
Source organism: Apostasia ramifera (assembly GCA_019297695.1). Classification (NCBI taxonomy): domain Eukaryota; kingdom Viridiplantae; phylum Streptophyta; class Magnoliopsida; order Asparagales; family Orchidaceae; genus Apostasia; species Apostasia ramifera. Next base: position 266,169 of record JAEMOT010000496.1, on the reverse strand, counting down.
GAGGTATAGCGAGAGTCATCCAATATTTTTTTCCTTTTTTTGGGAGATTTACGTATAGAATATAAAATTCTAAATAAATTACAGATTTTTTATTAAATTTTGTAAAAAATGTTAAAAAGTTTATTAATTAATTTCTAAATCCTAAATGTTAAAGTTCAAAATTAAATCTTAGATCATAAAATCAAACATCTAAATTACTTTAACACTGAAACTTGAATAAAAGTTTTTATTATTATTAATTAACCTTATGTAATTCACTTTAAATTCAATTTAATAGTACAAAAAATTTTATTATAATATTATAAATTATAGATAATAATATTTTTAGTATTTTTTCAGAATTTGGTATGAAATTTATAATTTTTTTAGAATTCTATGTTCTGTTTTTCTGTGGTAGAATTTTTTATAATAATATTTAAATATATTACAAAATTAAATAATTAATTTTTTCAAATAAATAAACTTATGAAGGAAGATGGAATACCATTCACGGCGGCGCACTCGGCGGCTATGTCAACAGCAGATTTCTGGAGTCCGACGACGGCGACTCGCCGGCCTCTGACAAACTCACGAGCTTCGTCGTCGCCCATGGCCGCGTAGTCCATGGAGTGGATCACCTCGCCGCCGGCAAACCCCTCCGGCCCCTTCCCCGCCGGAAACGTCGGCATCTTTGGGACGCCGCTGAACCGTCCGATGCACAGTATCACGAAATCCATCTCATGGACCTGCGAGTACTTAACAGTTAATTATATTAACCTTATTTTATTTCATATTTAAAATTTTAATATTCTTGGTATAATTTCATCTAGGTCCTTGAGTTAGATCCTAATTTCTCATAGATTTACAAAAAATTAAAATATGCCATTTAGTTACTTTTTTTTTACTTTGATTTTTTTTTTAATAAAATTTTAAATATATATAGATGAGATATGAAGGAGAATATAATAATAATTAATAAAATTATTTAAACGAATTTTTAATATTAAAATGAATATTTTAAATTTTTTAAAATAAAAATTCACTTATAAAACTTAATGAAATTTGTTTAAAAATTAATTAATTAGTATATTTTTATTTTTATAAATTTACGAAATTAATGAATTTGGTCAACGGAAAATGACCCCAACTATTTTTATTAAAACATAAAATTTGGGCCCACCTGCCCTTCAACTTCTAGCAGTAAGAAAGTCAAAAGCCCCTATTGGATCACCTTTATTGCTTCACAAAAGTTTGCATCAAAGATTAAATAAAATTATTCAAAAAAAATAATTAAATAAAAAAAATCAACATCATTGCCAACCAAAAGAAGAAAAACAAAGGTCAAGGTATTTATAAATTTATGCTCAATGAAAACATAAATTAAATATTAAATATTTAATTTTAAATCACCGATAAAAAAAAACATTTCTACTAGATTCTTTCGTATTAAAAAAATTACAACATTTTAATTATGTTAGAATAATATTTATAAATATTATATTTGCGCTAATATGTCTTTGCCCAGAATAGAAATAGTTAAGATTTCTTTGAGTTACATCCAAATTGCGAACATTAGAGTCGGGTTCTGATTCAAATCTAATTAATTAAGATTTCTTTTAATCGATTCGAAATTATTTCGAATTTAGCTCAGTAGATTATGAATTTTTTTTTAAAGTATCACATTGAAAAGTTGAAAATATTTTACTAAAGTTGACTAGAAGGCGTTGAAAATGAAACAGTTGACTATTATATTTATCACTAATTAAATTATTATTATTTCTGGTCAAATAATTTTTTTCTATGAACAAAAAATTAATTTTTGATGTCATGCTGCAAAGTACGTAAGCGAGTAAACGCATAATATTATTATATAATATAAATAAATATTTCATGATGTACAAAAGAATTTATTAATTTTCATGTAATTATGTATATATTTATCCCTTTTATATTATTTTTAGGTAAATAAAATATTTTTATCCCCTAAAAAATCTAAAAAATCATCTTTTGAAACTTTTAAAATAATGTTTTCGTAGAATTAAAATTAAACTTTTTGAATATAAAAAATATATTTACGTACATAATACTTTAATTCACTACATTTATATATTAATTTTTTATTTTTTAAATATAATAAGCACACATCGTATTCTTAAATATTACGTTAAATAAATTACATTTATTAATATTATAACGCACACATCTTATATTTTTGTAAAGAAAATATGTATGATATAATATTAAAAAATTTGTGTGGCATGCAGGTAAATGTCTCAACTTTATTTCTTAAATATAATAGACACATCTTTTATTTTAAATATTATACAAAATATATTATATTTATTAATATTATTTTAAATATTACGTACTTAAAATACATTTAACTTAAATATATTTTGTAGAGCAACTAACGAGTAGAGCTCGAGTGAGTTTGCCTCAACTCAAACACGAAGATTTTAAGTTTGAGTACAGTTTGATTTGAGTTGAATAAAATCTATTCAATATATAATTTATACAAAATAGTCATGTACAAATAATATATAAATATACATCTTAAAAGGCTGTATATATATATCATGATACAGATATCAAGTAGATTATTAATTGATTCGATTTTAATTTGAACAAGTTGATTTCGAGTCATATGAAAATCGAGCTGCATTCAAACCGACTAAAATAAGAGCCAATTTTAAGCCAGTTTTAAGCGAGTTTCAAGTTTAGGGTATTTTGCTCCCCTCTCACATATATCAAAAATAACTAAAAATGTATGATATTTCGCGTAATATATAAAGTTTTAATGTTTTTTAAGTTAAATATTTATAAATAAAAAAAGTCGTTCTTTTCAGCCTTTACGGGTTTACCTCGGTGGAGAGATCGCCACCGCCACCGCCCTCCCGCTGCACGGTGACGCGCCACACGCCGCCTAAGCCGCCGCCTGAGCAGCAGCCGAAAGCTTCTCCGGCGCCACCCCAGAGTGTCCACGCTGCCATCTCGTCGTCCCCGGGGCCGGCAAAGTCCACCGCCACGACCCTCTGCCCGAAGCGGACGTGGCGGAGGAGGTCGAAGCTGCGGGCGTAGGCGGCGAGGTAGTCCATGACCTGCTGGTGGTCGGGGAAGACGTCGGGGACGGACTCCGGCCATGGAAAGTCGCAGAACAGGAAGGCGCTTTGCGGCGTCTGGAGGCGGGTGGAGGAGAAGGTCCGGGCCCACACGCCTCCGATGGTCTTCTCGGCCTCGAACACCACCGGCCGGAATCCCTTGCCGGCGAGGTACTTGCAGGCCACCAAGCCGCTGATTCCGGCCCCCACGATGCACACTCTCTTCTGATCTTCCATCTTCTCTCTTTCTTCTCGTTCTTCTGATCTCTCTGCATGCAATGTCTCATTATATATGGATGCAAGAACTTCGATTATTCTATAAAATAAAATAAAATAAAATAAAAATATTGATTCAAAGTATTATTTACTGAGTCAGATCGATCTGAGTCAACCACTGATTCCACTTGCTAAAACCTCAATTTGAATTATTTTTAAGAGTAAATTGCATCTGGGCCCCTCAGTGTGGGGCTAATTGCAAATTGATTTTAAACTTTTAAAAAAACACAATTTTCATCTCTGAGATTGTAAAAGCATTAATGTAATTTAGAACCTCGCATTTTTAGCTTTTTTATTTTGATGCAAACATTAAATTCAATTATTTTTTTTATCAGTTTAAATAATTTACATATTTTAAAAGTCGACTATTTATCTTTCATCCTCACTCTTTTTTTAAAAATTTAACAAAAATTTAAAAGTTAATTTCTCTCACCTCTTATTTTCTCCATTCTAAAAATTTAAAATTAAAAAATATAAATATTAATATTTCAAAATTATATTCTAAAAAATTATAAAGTTAATAATTATGAATAATTTTATGACGTAATGAGAAAACATTAATAATTGTCTTAATTGATTAAAAAAATTGTATTTTTATAATTTTAAAGATCTAAATTAAAATTTTTAAAAAATTAGAATCAATTTGAGTATCTGTTTGAAGTGGCAGGATGGTCAGTGTATGATTGGGTTCGACTTAATAATCCTATCAACATTAATCTCCCTCGTTCAACAAGTGTGTTATTATTGTTTAACAACCCGAATTTGACCTAACCTGAGTCACAATCGAACAACTCCACGTTTCTTCTAAAAATTACAAGTTTTGGTGACAAGGGATTACCCGAACCCAAATTTGAGCTCACATGTGCTATACAAGCTAAACTCATTTAACATATAGATGAGTTATACCTAATGTGTCTCAAATGATCATCTAGTTGTTTTGAATCTATTGGGTTATTTGGGCATATCAAAATGTCCGTATTTAAGAGGTCTAGTAAACGTCCACATTAGCGAGCCCACTAACTTGATGAAGAATAAGTCAATGCTATGTTAGGTTATCTAGTAGGTATTTAGTTCGATATTATTTTGATGTTATATTATATTATTTAAATATCATAATATTTATATGTCATCTTTTAAGTGATATTTTTATAATTTTTTAGAACATTATCTAAAATATCGTTAAACCAAATAATTATTTTCTCTAGATAACATAACATAGCATCAAGATAGCATTGATTATTTTATTTAATGATCTATTTAAATAATATTACAAAAATTATAAGATTATCATCGATCTCTTAATTATTAAATAATTGCAATGAACTAAATATACAAAAATTTAAAAAAAATATTGAAATTTATCCATGAATAATAAGTATGAATGAGTGGCCAAAGATTGGCCATGTAGAGGGTTCTGGTTTTTTTTTTTTAAGGGTATTAATGAAGGAAGTTTTAATAGAGAATAGTGAAGCGAGCTCTGTTTGGCAACTGGCTAAAAAAAATAACTTATCTTACTCATGACCAAAATCTTAAATTTATTTTTAAAAAAAATTTAAAAATTATTTTATATCTCATCCTATATAAATTTTAATATTAAATAATTATTTTATTTCACAATTGATATAATTTTTAATATAACTAATTCACTTTATTTTATGTTATACATAATTTTTTAAAAAAATTTACAAAAATTTTTTAAATTATTTTTTTTTCCTTCAGTCAAACAGAGCCAGATTAATTGCTTGCCAGGCCTAGTGCAGGATGAATTTAGTATGCATTTATATTTAGCTGGGCATGAGAGGGAAAGATGGCCTGAATATACATTGCTTTTCATCAATGATGCATGCATTTATGTGCATTTATAGAAATTGTCAGAGTAAATATCATTTAGATTTTTCAGATTACTGCTAAATGCCACGTAGATTTATGATTTTTAAGAACACATATCTGAATTTATGAGATTCGTTGAAATTTTCAAACTATTTCATGAGGACCTTGTTAGTTTACGAACAAATAAAAAATAACATTAATTATTTTTCTCTTCCTTCCCTTTTCCCTCTCTCGCAAAATCCTAGAGAAGAAGGTTGTCGCCATCCCGGCCTTCTGGCACCATTGTGCGACGATGAGCTCGATGAAGCCTTGGGAGTTTGCGGAGGAGGGGGCAGATTAAGCTAGGCAAGGATGATCGGAAGTTCGGAATGATCAATTGTTCAAAAAATTATTGCTCGTATATATATATATATATATCATACTATTCAAATCATATATATGTTAGGTTTGTTAATTTCTCATGTGATATGTATTTCTCATTGTTCTTAATTTATATTTCATGCTCGACACATGTCTTTTATGAAAGTGAAAAATAACACGTGTCGCATGAGAAATAAATCTAACATATTGTTTAAATTGTAAGTCGTGCATACGCAATAATATCTCTAATAATTTCCTGATCATTGTTGAACAAAAAATAGCTGCCAATTAACAAGATGACATGTTTACGTCGGAGACCAGTATTGGTACACCTTAGAAGATAGTTGTTGTCTCGTGGCTGGAGGCCGCTTAATTTTATACAATTTTGATACCATTGAATTTCGTTTAGAACATATTTGCGAAGGTGCATGTTACTCTAACTATAGAGCCGTTGTTCCTTCCTCCTAGTCTTCATTCTCTATTTTTTCCTGCTTCTTCATTATATTAATATTACTTTTCTCTTAATCAATCAGAATCATAAGTGAAGTAACATCAAAAACTTATACTAAGAATGACTTGCACGATCAATCATTCTTTAAATTTTTTTCTTCGTAAAAATTGACTTTGAGTTTATTTATAAGCTTCTTTCGCTCTATACTAATTATAAGCATCAATTAATTTCGATAGAAAGGTCAAATTGAAAAGTATATATATTGAATTTCAGAGACTTAAATAAGAGTTTTCAACTGATTGAAAGATCATATACATATATTGGGTCCAAGTTAATTAATGTTAGGCTCAAAAGTCAACTTTGACATAGGAGTTGGTCTTGATCAATTAAACAGACCTGATCAAAGTCAGACACCCAAAGCATAATTACGATGATATATACATGTAACAGATCAAAATTCCTTTAAAAAAAAAAATTTAAAAGATCTACGTACATGATCAATATTCTGAATTTGCAGAACATGCAATTAAACGTTGAAAATAGAAATTTTTGAGGAATTATTTGACTTCTTGGTTCTTCTTCAGTAGTACACCCGGAGATTTTCATTCTAGCCTTCATTAATTGTTGGATAAGGCTAAGAGTGAAAATGTTGACCAAGTGATTATATTTCTTATCATGAATTTCACAATTCTATATGATAACGTTCGATTATATGCAATTTAGATGATAGTGTTATTTAAATGCTCCTTAAAAATTAATTTTATTTCACATCTAACACAAATATAAACATTAGAATTAACTTTATTTCATATTTTATATACTTTTTAATATTAAACTAAATTTTTTCTCATTAAATCTATAAAATAAAATATATATTTTTAATTTAAAATTTAACCCTCAAATCAAATATTATTTAACTGTCTATGTTATTTATAAATTATTATTTATTTATTTTAATATTATGTTCTTAAAAAATAATAATACTATTAATTTATTTTCATTATACTCAAGCTCCTTTTTCTTAGAAAGTCATCTTATCTCATCTCTTTTCATTAACATGTTATCAAATCAAATAATTAGTGTCTGTAAATAACATGACGTAATGTCTTAATATATAACATCAAATTGATGCTCCCATGTAACTTGTGTAAGAGTGTTCTACATAGACATGGGTGATATTGAGATTTGCTAGGCATATATTATATGTCGGAAAATTACAATCCATAGTTTATGAGGAAGGCGAGATCGATACCAATATATTATTTAGAAATGAAACAAACTCAACTATCATCCACCGATCAACAACTTGATTGAAGAGAGCTAATATATTGTCGAAGAAGTATTTTTTTGTGGTCACATCTTTTAATCACACACACTCTGATATTGGTCCCACCGATCAACAACTTGATTGAAGAGAGCCAATATATTGTCGAAGAAGTATTTTTTTGTAGTCACATTTTTTAATCACACACACTCTGATATTGGTCCCAAAGCAACAATAAACAAAGTCTTTTTTTTATTCTAAAAGGAAATTTATTGATACCCATTCAACAATACTTTCTCTCAATACAAAGCACTTCATGATAAATAAAATGAGGAGGAGATTCTATCCAAAGATTCATCGAACGAGTTGTTCGAGCATGGTGAGCCAATTTATGGGTTATGCTGCCACCTAGTTGATTTCTCTTCTTATATGGGAAAGAATGACTTATATCATATATAAACACATAAGCTAATGTTGGATAATATCATCCCAGATCTATTCATATAATACTTAAAATTAAAAGATCAAGAAGCACGCTTGATTCATTAATTTCATTAAAAGAGAAACACACAATTATATTTTCATATTCAATAAGTAAATGCGAAATGTTACGTTAGTAATTTTTCAATTTTACTTGCAAAGAGGCTAATATGTATCTTCTTTTATCAAACTTCCTTATAGGGATGAGGACAAGAAGGACATTCGGAACAGATCAAACAATATTTCTCAGCCTCAACTAGCAACTCAGGCCTGTTCTACTTAAATGGGGCCTTTAATTATGGGTCTTTTACTGTTAAACCTACTAAAATAACCCTAATAAATGGAGAGAGAGAGAGAGAAAGAAGGAGAAAAGAAGGGAGGAAAAAATGTATGTCAAAATGTTTTTCTCATTTATATTTGATGGTAGTTTTTATACATAGATTTATAATTAGATATTATTCTCCAATCTCAAAGACCTATATGTTATTTTTAAAAATCATAAATATATTTAAATCTCATTTAATTCAAAGTATTTTTTAATCTAACATAAATTTTAACAGTAAAAAATTAATTTTATTTTACATTCAACTCAAATATAAATAATTAATTTTATTTCACATTTTACACATTTTTTAATATTATAAATAATTTTTTTTATTTTTATAAACTTAACAAATAAAATCTTTTTTTTATTTTAAAAAAAAAAGCACAAACTAAACTAGGCATAGTATTATCCCCTAACTAATTTAGGAACCTATATAATATTTATCTTAGTTTTATTTTGGGATATTATTCAAGGATATAAAACAAAGTTAGTTTATATTTTTAAATTTATGTAAAAAATAAAATAAAGTTAATTTTAATATTAGAGATAATTTGAGTAAGATTTGAAATATTATTGATTTAATCTTAAAAATTTTTTATCTCACTTTAATAATAAAATTTTATTATTTATGATATGAACTATGAGATTAATTTTACTAGCTAGTTCAATAAATTAAGTAAAGCAACTCATATCTCACCAAGATAGAAAAATTAATTAATTGACTCCCACTAATAAATGAATGTGATATTAAAAGCAAATAACTTTATTTTCCCAAACTATTTGATCAAGTACATCAACTCAATCCATTTCAATAGCTAGCATTAATAATTAACAAGAAAATAAGCCACAATGCTTATTTATTTTTCTTACTATTAAATGTTAAAACTTTCAATATACTTAAATCTTGCCCAACCCCACATAGTCAGTTGGGACATAAGGAAGGAAGAGATCAGCCAAGAGCCCCTTCTTCCTCTTAGGGTTGCAGCCCATATCTCTGCACAGTTGATCATTATACCAAATATGAACGAGGCTAATGCTTGATCTTCTATAATTTTCATGATTGTATCTCTTCTGGTACTTCTCCCATTCCTTTATGTTCTTCTCCATCACTCTTATGCTCGGCAGCCGGAATCCCCCATCGAGGAAGTAAGCTAGCCACCTCGCCTCCATCTCTGATGTGTACAAGTTTGACAAGCTCTCTGAGTAGCCGATGATTGCCATCTGAGGTATCTGTGGATGTATGCATTCTCTAATGCAAAACATGTACACTTTCATTTAGAAGTTTATACTTTATATTTTTAGACATATATAATATTAATTTGCAGCATTTATAAATTATATTTTTTTGTACCTGTAAAGTGGAACAGTGGAGTCCAATGAGCCTGCGACGATATTCCGAAGCCATGGGGAAGTGAAGATGTCCCTGAGCTTTTGGTCACCCTTAAAACCAGTGGCAAAGATCACTAAGTCGGCCTTGATTGGCGTAGAGTTGCCCTCTACGACGATGCCTTCTTCACAGAACTCGAAAGTTTTTGATTTCTTCAGTATGATTTTACCTTCTTCCACCATGTCATAGAACTTCTCTGGCAATTCGGAAATCAAGCTCGAAGTCATGGCATCAAAGATGCTGTGATCCGGCACCATTCCATACTTTTTGATGGGCATAACTCTCTTGTAGTAACTCTCAATAAGCTTTGAGATGATCCAACTCTACAATATATTTATTTAGTTGAAGTACAGAGAAAAAATATATATGCATGTTATTAAAATCTAAAAATCATACTTTACATATTTTACATTGAAAATTTATATGAAAATTACATGTGAAAAATAAGTATTAATACATATGAAAAATACGAGCATTCAGACAAATTAAAACAAAGATATTATTTATAATACAAGTAATTTGCCAAATGAATATTTTGATATTCAAGATGCAATAAGAATAATTAATAAGTACTATGTTTTAATGATATTTTACTTGAAATTGAAAATTTTAATCTAAAATTATGTTAGAAATTACATTCTCTCGTTCTTGATTTATCTTTATTTAAGGAAAAAATTTAGATCTATAAACAAGCTATTGTGGATACATTAGATAATTTGTTTATTAATATTTCTAAGATAAAAGTTGAACTCTAATGTTAAAAGTTTTTCAGTTGAATATCACATAATATTATTAGTTTGTCCGTAGGATTTGTGCTTTAATTTAAAATTTGTGTAACTAATGATAATAATTAACTAATAACTTTTTGAAACAATTGCATATTTTATATATTTAATACTTAAATTTTTAATATTATATATTAACCATAAAAATTATAACATACATGATACAACTTTGTGATATGAGTTATATAGAGTCTAATTTTCATATAAATTTTATGACCAATATATAATATAAAAGTCTTGTGTGTTAAATATGTAAAATAATATATAAATGATTGCCCCTATTTTTTTTGTAAAATATATGTAGAATATTGCAAAGTATTAACTAACTATATATATATATATATATAAATTAATTAAGTATATTAAGCATTTCTGTGCAAATGTACATTATGGTTATTTTTTTTTACATAATTGCATAGAAATACTTGCAATTAATAAGAATAAAAATAGTATATATATATATAATTAATGAATTACTAGTATTTTAAATTCATGAAGAATGACATAATTATTACCAGAGGAGAAAGCAAGGTAGCCAAAAGGCTAAGGATGAATCCTTCCCCTGGCTTGTGGAACAGTAGCTCCGAAAACCGATTGAAATAAATGCAATACAGCGGAATTCCCCATGCCGATAAACTAGGTACGTTCCATCGCTTCGTTCGAACTATCATCGTGCATGGATTCTCATTTCCTTCAACATTAAACATATTTTACGATAAAAAAATACGAATTTGTTAACCGTCACACACAAATTAATACAGACATATGTATACATATACATACGTGCATATACATGCATGTAGGTATAAATATATATGTACATGCAAGTGCTGATGTGTTATAGAGAGACACTAATTTTGAATCTAATCACACTTTGATCCTTTCTTGTCTAATGTATGGTGAACTTAAGGGGGCAAGTGAAGATAAAGAACCAAACTAAGGACTCAAGTCAAATTATTAGAATTTTGTGGACTTCTTAGAATTCATACCAACACTTAGGGACCTGGATGTAATTTACCATTAACGACGGCGCATTCAGCGGCGACGTCGATGGCGGATTTGAGGAAGCCGACGACGACGACGC